>CAUYSK010101611.1:0-10461 GCA_963575035.1 Avahi laniger
GTTGAGCAGGACCCACCCCCCACCCGCCAGACACCAGGAGCGCCCCGCGACCCCCTGTGGTGGGGACAACCAGAAATGTCTCCAGACCTTGCCCAATGTTCCACACTACAGAACTGCAGCTGGTTGAGAACCACTGCTTTAGAGGAAAAATAGGCATTTCGTATTTGAAATGCACTCCATTTATAAAGTCATAAGGTAAGGTATAGACCCCACTTAATGAACTGGCTGACCTACTAAAAATAATCATTGAAATGGCACCATCAGGATTTGGCTTTTTGAAATAGTCTACATAAAATCCTTCTGCAAAGTTAGCAGTGCTTTCCTAAGAAAATTAAATGCTGATTTTGTCGTTCGGGATCCAGATTTTCCTCGCTTTCCAAGGAAGGTATGCCTGATACCAGACAACACACCCATACACAGCCTGCTTAGCAGCCCCCACCCCACAGGTGTTTGTAATAAACACAGGTGTTGGCCAGGCGCGGTGGCTCATGCCTGTAATCCTAGCACTCTGGGAGGCCGAGGCAAGGATTGCTTAAGCTCAGGAGTTCAAGACCAGCCTGAGCAAGAGTGAGACCCCCACCTCTACTAAAAATAGAAAAATTAGCTGGGCGTCATAGTGTGCACCAGCAGTCCCAGCTACTTGGGAGGCTAAGGCAGGAGGATCACTTGAGCCCAGGAGTTTGAGGTTGCTGTGAGCTACGATGACACCACTGCACTCTACCCGGGATGACAGGGGGAGACTCTGCCTCAATCAATCAGTCAATAAACCTAGGTGTCTAAGCATGTGTTCGTACAGAGCCATGGAGAATGAGAGTATAACATCCTCAAGAGACAGGGGACTATGGACAATTTTTATTATTCCGTTCCTCTATTTTACTTTATGTATCATCCTTTTTTTCCAACTAGAAAACAGTTTAAGCTCCAGCTTTCTGATCACAGATTCGTTGTCTCTCTAAATTTATAATAACTTAGAATCCAAGGATTACAATGCTTTCCCCAACACAGTGTTAACTTTCCAAAGGGTCTGTGATTCATAAGCAGCAGAGAAAACAAAAACAAACTATCCAAGGCCTGCGATAGAACCAGGATGTAACATCATTTGGTTTACAAGGCAGACTGGTCAGCCTTAAGTACGTATCTTAATTATTTAAGCCTGACTTAATAATTAGATTGAAGTTTTCCCCCCAAAAACCTACTTAACTAGCTTTTAAAGGATTTTCTTTTAAACACTAATTCCAAAAAGGCTTCTGGAATCTACATATGTATCCTTAGCAATGGAATACATGCATGAGAATATTATGTCAACTGGCCATGAACCTAACAGCCATATTTGATCCCCTCGAGCTCCTCAGGTGTCATTACCCCCAAACCAAGAGAAACCGTCACTCCACTGGGTGTTTAGTTGCAATATCTCTAAGCAACAAGCTTGAAGTGGGCTGTTGTTTTCATGAGTGATCTTTGATTTCTTTTTTCAAGTGAGTGAATTAGCCAATATTCCTGTGCTAGAACTACTCTTCTAGACACACCTCACTCAAACATGAGGCTGGGAAATAAAAATTATCCTCTTTTTTCTAAGACCAGAACTAGATTTCACAGAAAGACATTAAATTATGGACACCTCCCCCAGGGCTCGGTGGACTTATTTCATGCAAATCAACGTATCACAGTGGTACCCGGAGTCCAGCATAACTCTCAATCAGAGACAGGCATTCCCACTGCAAACAGAGTTCCAGCTTGAGTGACAGCACCGAGTGCTGTCCTGTTTGGGGGCCACTTCCTGAGGCTACTCCATAAGCACCTTCCTTCATGGAAGAGGAGGGAAGTTCTAGAAGACAGAGAAACTAAATTCTTTATTTTATTTTATTTTTTATTTCAGAACATTATGGTGATACAAACGCTTTGGTTGCATAAATTGCCTTAGCACCACCCAAGTCAGAGCTACAAGCATGTCCATCCCCCAGACAGTGGGCACCACACCGATTAGGTGTCAATTTACCCATCCCCTTCTCCCCCTCCCAGCTGCCCGACACCCGATGAATGTTACTTCCATATCAGTGTTGATCGATTAGTTCCAATTTAATGGTCAGTACATGCGGTGCTTGTTTTTCCATTCTTGTGATACTTCACTTTGAAGGATGGGCTCCAGCTCTGTCCAGGATAACACAAGAGGTGCTAGATCACCATTGTTTTTTGTGGCTGAGTAGAACTCCATGGTGTACATACACCACATTTTATTAATCCCCTCATGGATTGATGGGCACTTGGGTTGTTTCCGCATCTTTGCAACTGTGAATTGTGCTGCTACAAAGAGAAACTAAATTCTTGACTGATGGAGACAAGACTCATGATTTTGGAAGAAAGAAGTTAGAGAAAGAAGAAAGCAGCCCAGCAGCTGAGCGCGCGCGTGTGCGTCGCAGGGGTGGGAGGGCTGCTTTATGAAAATGATTTTTGACTTTTCGTGATGTGCCACGCGAACCGCTCGAAAACGCCCCTGTGCACTGAGGTCCAAAGCGAAGCACCGTCGACATCTATGAAGCCTGCCTTTGTCCTCGCCACCAAGAACGGTGTCTGTGGACAAATCGCAGGGAGCTCGGAATGCCCACGCTAGTTACAGCAAAGCCAGGGTAGGTCAGGGCGACAATGCAGCTCTCTCCAGGCTTCCTGGCTAGAGACAAGGTCAATAATGTCCTAAGTGCCCCAGCAGAGTAAAAGGAGTGGGCTTCAGGGAGCCTCTGGCCAAGAGCCAGACAGCCTGGTTTCTAACTGGGCTCCACCCCTCGGCAGATGTGGGGGTGGAGGGTGAGTTCTGTGGCTCAGTTTCCTCCTCTCGCCATTGAGGATAAAACCCCACGTCCAGGGGAGGTTGTGAGGATTCAGTGTTTTTACATAAATCCTCAGAGGGGGCCCATCGCGCAGTACGTATAGCTAGGCATCCTACTCAGCCAGCTCCCAAACTCCCCTGGAGTGACCCGAGAGGGCGTCAGGAGTGGGTCGGGGAAACAGTGCACCGTCGCCCCGCGATGGCTCAGGGCCCCTTTCCTCGTAAGAGCTCAGTGGTGACTGTCAGTCAGGCCAGGCGGCACTTACGAAGCCTGTGAAAGAAAGAACTGCCACCAGAGGCCTGTGTCTGGGCGTTCTTTCTTCTAGCAGGTACCACTGGAGACACAACTCACACCTTAACACCTCTCCCGTATCCGGAAAGCCATCCGCTTCCAGCCTTCCAGTTCTGAGAACTCCTGCGGATGTCTTCCAACTTCTCTAGTTCTAAAATAAAGGAGAGTTTTTGTGGCATTCACTGATCCTCCTTGGCCCTGAACAGAAGCGGGGAGAAGAGGGGTCTCTTAATTAGAGCAATTGTGTTTATTTTCTTGTCTGACCCAGTTTTGATTAAAGACACCTTCAATTAGGTTGATTTGAGGCCTTTGGAGTTTTGATTGCACAAAAAGGAAACAACCACCTTCCACTGCGAGTTAAAACCACAGCGTTCTCTGACTGTGCTGCTTAAAGAAGAAAAAGGAGGAAAAATTAGCACAGGCTGATGACATGTCTGAAGTTTCTCTGCTAAAGGTAGGTAATTCAACATAAGTAATAATTTGGGGTTAGAGTCATCAAGGAACCAGAGGGAAAATTATTTATAGTATTTCTTCTTTTTAAGCCTTAATGTCAAGGTGGCAAAAGCTCCTATTAATTTGCAGTTCCCTTCACAAAACAGTTCAAAATTGAGTCCCCAGAGAAATGTCGGTTAGGAGTTTCACTTTATTTTGTGTGTACTCACAGCATTCAACATGCCATTGTTCTCTGGGAAGGCAGAGGATTGCCGCCAAACAACAAAATCTTAATTGCTATTTCACAGAGGCCCACTGGAGAGCTGGCGCTGGCGGTGAAGGGCAGAAAGGGCAAGTTCATTTCCTGCCAAGAGGAGGAGAACCTCGTTCTGGAATGGTGCACCGAGCTCGCACTGATGGAAGGGAGCACTCACGTTTTAGAAGTGCAATGTATGGAGCTACTGACATCATTTGAGGGGAAGGTTTCTCTTTCAACCATTTGCTCCATTCTGAAAAGATCTTTTAAGATCTTCTAAAGCAGCCGTTTGTTTCCAAAGGGACCTGAGGAAGTAAGTCTCAGTCCTGCTGATCGCCTGTTGGCGTCCACGCTGAAGAGCCCGTTGCTGAAAGTCGTGGTCTGCACGAGGCCCAGGCCGCCGGGACTCGTCTCCACGCGGGCTGGACCGACAGCCAGGGCGGCCGGAAAAGCTGCCCAGAAGGACCTCACCATCCACAGGGCACTTCTGTTCCTGCGTCTCTCCATGGAAATGAACGAGTTCCCTGCCCACTGGGAGGCAGTGTGGCTCTTCACGCCCCGCTTGCTCCCGGCACGGTGTTCTCTCTATCCACACACAACCTGAGTTCATTTTCATTTCACAACCAGTAGCCGGTTTAAGATGAAATTTTTAATGGACATATTGTAAACATTTACATATAAATCCTAATGCACCTTTTCTAAAAATTTCCTCATCCGGGGGGTGACACGGGCTTGTTTTACCGTGTGGCACATGTTTTCCTCTTATGTAACTGTAAAGCAGCCACCAGGCAGCTCTTGAAACACCTCCCTGTCCAACGACAGCATGATTAAGTAAACTGTGCTAAACACATGTGGGACGTACCCGGCCACCGTTATTAATTAAATGACTTCAGAAAGCGATATATGGTATACATTGCAAGCTAGCTAGGTATGAGGCATAAATGCTAAATGCTGATGTGACGGACCTCACACATCATCATTCTGAGACAAATATGACCATTACTCCTACAATTACCCTTTTATAGGTTAGGAAATGGAGCATCAGAGAAGATAACCAACGTAAATCCCAGAGGAGCCAGGATTTAAAGTTAAGTTGCCTGACGTTAAACACTGTGCTCTCACGGTGTGAGTTAAAGTTTTTGAAGCTACGTAACGGAAAGATGTTTCTGGAAGCACCCCAAATTGGATGGGGGGCAACCACAAAACTGAAAAGAAGGCCGACCTGGTTAATATGTGACCCCACTTGTGGGAAAATATCTAGATGGGAAAATTTAAGGGACAAATACATGAAAACATTTTATGTTTTCTTTCAGATATTTATCTTTATTCACCAATAAGCATATACATATTATTTTATAATAAGAAAACATTCCTCCAAAAGAAAAGAGTTCTCATTAACTTTACCATTATATTTACCTGGACTTAAATGGTCCACGATGGTGAATATAATCAAAGAACTATTTTTTTTTTTTTACCAGAATTTAAATGCTTGGCAGCCCCTCCATTTAAATATGAGAATAAACACGTCGAATAAGACACAGTCATTAAAAGAACATTTCATGACCAAGGAAAATGTCTATGACAGTACTGCGTGGAAAAAGCAGGTTTCCAGAAAGCACTGTGGAATGTGCACGATGCTACACTCTGTTTTGTACACACGCACACACACGTACAAATGGAAGATGTCCTCCAAAATGTACAGGTGTGGGATTATGCTGCATTTGTATCTGTGTGCGTGTGTGTGCCTTTCTACAGCTTGTGTATTTCCTCCAGTGAACATGCGCTGATTTCATATTTATTAAAATGTGACTAAAACCTGGCAATTTCTTCAGAAATGATCAGTATGAGAACGAGCAGGTAGGAGATGAGGCTCCAGGGTTGGGCGAGTGGAGGAGAGGCTTTGTGTTATAAACAGAATGCAGCTCTTCACGGAATAAAACCACCCCCACAGTGAGACATGCGAAAGGACCCTGTCTGTCCCCCAGCCCTTTCTGGACTGATTACAGCCTGGCCAGGGCTTCCATGCAAACCCCACGTGCACGTCAACCGCAGATGCTGCAGGGACAGGGAAGGCACCCGGGAGGCAGGCTCCCAAGGAAGCCCCCTTGAAAATGCTCAACCTAGCAACAGCAAACCACTACCAGGAAAGTCCACATCACGCGAGCCGAGCAACGCACACAAGCAGACCTGCATGATTTTCCTGTAATACTCTCCTCTCTCCACAGGTAAATGGAAGTTCACGTACCCAGATTTCAACGCAGACTGCATCGGGAGACACTGACAGCTACCGCTTCCACGTAAGAGGAGTCCATTCTGTTTTTCTAGCAACTTTGCTCTTTAAGCTAACATTTCTGATGTCTAGATCAATTACGACCTATTTTCTAGCCAGAAATTAATCTGCAGATTTTATTTCTCTTTCAGACAGAGAGAGTGAATACAGATTTCACATAGTTATGCACTAGGCTTTCAACCCAATTTCAGGAGTACACACAGTCTGGCCATGAAAACTCTACAACACTGTGATTTTTCACATAATATGAAGGATGTGATTTTGGCCACCACAAATTCCTTTCCTGAGGTAGGTGGTGCCCTAAGTGGGGTCACCTATTCATACGACGTGGCCTGCACAGTTGAGAAAAATAAATCCTGTGGCTTTCTCTGCAGACTTAAAGGCAGGCAGTGCTGAGACCCCTAAGAGGGCCTGGATCTCCTGTAAATCTTGGTGCCTTATCTGCTTTTGATGCTTCCATTTAATGAATCACAAAGAACTTTTTTAAAAAGGAAAAAAACTGAAAGCACCATGGACTCGAATATTCGATGGGGGTCCCGCCATCCTCACGTTTATGTCGGCAAAGGCAGGAGCTCAAGTTTTACAATCAAGTGCTCAGCAGCTCACGATGCCACAGCCGCGTGCTGCTGACATCGGAGAACAACCCTGAGAGCAGCAGCAGTGCGCGGGGCTCCTCAGGCTCCCCGAGATGCGGGGCTGGATCGCTCCTTGCTGTGAGGCGCTGTCCTGTGCACTGCAGGGCGTGTGGCAGTATCCCTGCCCCAGCTGCGACAAACGGAAATGTCTCCAGAATTCCCGAGTAGCCTCTGGAAGGGGGATTCCCCCGGGTGAGACCCTGAGTTTGGGCAGTTACATAACTTCCTGTGTGAAAGCCTGACTCGTGCGGTATCTGCAGTGCTTGTGCTGAAGTAACCACAGTTTGGGGTCTTCTTAACCACATCACGGCCCTGCGTGGGCCTCTCGGAGCCTCACCTCCGACTCGAAAGGCCACAGTTAGGAGGTGGAAAGAAAACAGTTGTGATCCTCCAGGTTAGGGCCCGAAACACCTGCTGTCAGTCTGTAAATAAAGTTTTACCGGCACTCAGCCATTTTCACTCGTTCACGCATGGCCCCTGCTGCTTTCGCCCCGCAACGGCGCAGCTGAGTAGCTGCAGCAGGGACCGCCTGGCCCCAAGCCTGAGCTCCGCGCCACCTGGCCTGGCCTGGAACACGCCTGCTGACCGTGCTCTCTGTCTTTCCCGCCCTGCCGCATTATTTTCCCGTTTCTGCATCGAGGAACAACTGCCTCGCCCCTTCTTGGCTTGAAATCTTCCTTCCCGAGAACCTGAATGGCGAAATTCCTGAATGTGGACGCTCCTTGTAAATATACCAACCCCCTTAGGACCGAGATCCAAGAGAACATGCCCACTGAGGTCTGCTGTGGATGCTTTGAAAGGAGGGCCCACACTGAAACCCTACAGACCTAAGGGAACAGTTACAAGGCCTCACTTTCTGATGCGCAGTACCCAAGACAGACAGAAAGGGCTGGCTCTTTACAGACCACTCCCACCCCACTGATGAAACGCAGCAACAGAGCAGCATGTGGGCGGGTAATCCCAAGTGACCATCTGCCTGTATACATTGCACAGTGAGTTCCCAAAGGCTACCAGAGCACCCAAAGTCACTCATAAGGCCAAACACAAATACCTCAAGCACAACAGGAATTTGATCAGTGTGCCCAATTTAGTTAAATCAAAACTTACATTCCCTAAGTGCTAAATTGATACCCAGTCAAAACACTGGTGAGAGACAGACTTCCTCTCTCATCTTCGCTCTGACATTTAGAATACGGTTCAATGGCATTGCAAAAAATATTGACTCATTAGGCAGACACTTAGAAAAGTCTAATGGTTCCTCAAAATGTTAAATGCAAAGTTGCCATTTGACCCGGCGATTTCACTCCTAAGTATACGCCACAGAGAAATGAGACATATGTCCACACAAAAACTCGTATGTGGTTGTTTATAACATCATTATTCCTAACAGCCAAAAAGTAAATACAACCCAAATGTCCATCAACTGACGAATGGATAAACAAATGTGTCTACCTATGGTATACCCATATGAGGGAACACTATTCTGCCATAAGAAGGCACGCTATGCTACAACACAGACGAACCTTGAAAATCTTTTACTGAACGAAAGAGGCCAGTCACAAAATTCAACTTAAAACTGTAAACTTTTGTTTTTCCTAGCAAACTATGCTTTCCAAATATTTAAGTCAATACTGAAATACTTACACATTTAACTTGTTAAAATAATTTATGTACATCTGGTTTTAAACAAAAGTACCTCAAACAATGAGGTTCTTATTTTAGTTAAATTTAAGTCTATTATTTTAGTTGTAGTTGGTTCTCTTCAAACAGTAAAGGAAAATCTTCCCTAAATTTCCATCTTCATGTTTTAAAATTACCACAGTTCTGCAGGATTATGTTTTGGATTTTACTAAAAAAAAATTGAAGAAAGAACCAGAAAATCCAGTAACAAGTAAATAAAATAAAACTCTAATATCCCACATACCAAAAGGTAACAAGATAACTTTTACAGAACTTTTGGGCAGTAGGGTATCCGGTTTAATTTTTGGACATGGGCTTCAACCCCTGACATCTGTGCCCAAACAGCAGTTTGTTATTCTGGAAGCCTTAGTGTCTCACCAGATTTATACACAGTAATTTACATGATTTTCTAATAAGTTTCAAGGTTAACTAGCAAATCAATTTGCAGAAACTAATAAAGCATAGAATTAAGACACAGGAGCCAAATAAAATCTCTACTCTTGTGCCCAATAATAATTAACTTTTCTGCATAATTGTAATTCATAACGTTGTCAAGAGAGGTTGATTTTAGAAGGTGTCTCCCTTGCCCCATAAGACCCAACCCAGAGCAGTTTGTTATAGCTCATTCTTAGAAGGCAGTGAAAGGCTAATTTCTCATTCAGAATTAATGATGCAGCTCATAATGATTTAATGATGCTCTATCTACTGCCTTCAATTTCAGCAAGGAGAAAGACCTGCAACTCCCTCTGGGGAAAAGACAAAATCATTTAAAACAGGAGAAGTTCAGTTTTGGCAAAATGTAGTTCTGCTTCTCAACCGGAGTTCAGGTAGAAAGACAAGGATCCGACGGCACGTGGGGCCTCTCACCTTTATGGTGACTTCATGTGTAGACCTTGGGACCAGTGAGCTTCCCAGCATCCGGTCATAGAAACAGCGACCAGTCTGGGGCAATCGGCCTAGGGAGAAAAGGGAAGATTTGAAAAAGTAAAAAAAAGACTTGTGTTCACCTCTCACCCCTCCCATTCCTTTAGGTTTCTCTTTCCCCCTAACTCAAACTTAACATATTTTATTGGTTCGTCATTTCTGCCTTAGTCCTTAGCAGAGACTGTAAGATATCATTTTCAAAATGAAGAAAAGGAGAAGAAATTGAAACAGCCAGTCAGGCAGTATCTTGCATGTAGAAATTCTGAAACAGTCTCAAAATAGACAAAATTAGTATTAGCTCAGATATTGCTACTGTTATTGTTTACGTTCACTTGAAATATCTTTGTTTTCTGGACAGTGCCTCGTGCAACTGGTAAATTAACCTGTAAACACCATCAAAAGACGACACTCTGTAGTGAAACTTTACACATTGCTTGGGCTGAGTTTCCAGCAACCCCAGCAAGCACACTTGCATGCATATACCCACCCTCCTGTACTATGCTCATAAAAACACAGAAACGAGTGAGAATATTTTTTCCTTTGGCTCTGCCAAAATAAAGAAAGACAAAGGCAGCAACTAACCATGTCTCAACTTTTCAGTTACTGTTCTCAGACGTTCCCATTTCTCAGGGGTTCCACCTGCACAAACCTAGCAGGGTTTATAGCTCATAAAATGATAATCCTTTATAACAAAAATTGTCTGTATTTTTCAGGCACTATAAACACTCATCAGCCAACCAGCATTTACTTAATGATATTTACCTTCTTCCTTATAAAATTTCTTTGGTTGTGAAGGAATCCAGCCACCTGGAGAGTTCAAATTATCCACTATCTTCTACAAACGCAAGAACTAAGGAAATTAAACGTCTGCCATTTTCTCTATCTTCTTATTCAATAGTTTTAAGTGACAATAAAAATGTGCCAGGCTTAATATAATTCAAATCCACAAGCAAAGCTATGAGCGAAGGTGTTTCTTATGAGTGAATTTATATAGAGCCTCATGAGTGTTTTAAGCAAATTCAAGTAAATTGTTCCCACTGAGTCATGTTTATAGTTATGCAATTTAAAGGAAAGAGATTAAATGAATTCTACAGGCACCTAAGTTTCATTACAGGACTTTAAAACAAATAA
>CAUYSK010101613.1:0-24575 GCA_963575035.1 Avahi laniger
TGGCTAAAAGCAAGTTCCTGCTTAATACTCCAGACTACTTGTCTCCATTCACAATAACCTGGTAAAGAAAATATGGAGCCAATATGTCTCTGTTTAACCCCTCTGTTAAGTGATAAATTTACCTTAGAACGTAGAAGTTAATCTTTGAAAGATTTTATAACCATTTGTTCACATAGATAGAATTAATTAAAGGATCTGTAGAAGCCTTTTGAAAATCTGTTAACCTAAGAGGAACTACCTGCTGTTATATAAATCTGTTACCCCTGGCAACTAATCACTGTTCCCTGTAAGTTACCATGTAAGACTTCATTCTGGGCTTTTTGAGATTCACGGAGAAAATCTAGGCCCCCTGAAATCCTGCTTTGCCTATAAATTTTTATAAATTTATAAAATTTTATAAATTTTTATAAATTTATAAAACTATAACTTTGTCTCTGTGTATTCTTTTATTTCTTTTATTTTCCATTTTTCTCTATTATTTCTATAGAATTTCTCTATAAAATAATAGAGAAATTCTACCAAAGAGACCTGGTTTTTTGCAGTGAACATTGGCCACGTTCCCAGCAATGTGTATGATCTGATCTGTGCATGGTGTGTAGTGTGTGTATGCGCATTTTATGTGGGAGAAGAGCATATGTGGGGTGGCGTGAGTGTGCATGTGTGTATATGGTGTGTATTGAAGTTACTACTCATGTTACTACAAAAGCTGGTAAAAACATCCTGCCAGGATTATTGAAAATCCTTGCTTGAAAAGAAAAGAAACATTCCATTTTTTTACTATTTTCTTCTAAACAAGGTTCCCAGGATTAAAAGACCATCTTGCATACTAATAAGGAATTTTGCTTATCAAATAATTCAGATTTTTAATAATAGATTGATGCTTTCTGAGAAATTGTTTTGCTTCTGCTATATCATCATGATCATTGAAATCTAATGTCTTTCAACATTGTAAATATATAATTCAGCAAAGCAAAGATTCTAAAGCAAATCTATATAATACATTTTAGATGAGTACAGAGTTTTAGGATTCATTTGTTTATCATTTTTATTTAATATGTGGGTTTGAAAGCGCAGGAACTCTTGACCTATTTTATCTAGTCTCTTATGCCCCTGGCATCTTGGGCTGCCAAGAAATGTATATCAAAGTGTCAGAAACAGCAAAATATGTTGTCACTTTCAACTCTGTTTTATGCATTAATATTTGTACCTAAAATCTCTCTCCTCATTTAATCAGTACAATGAAATGATATACTGTCTCCATCTTGACCCACATAGAAAACACAACCAAGATTGAAACACTAATGATTTGCTTCACAACTGAGATTCCAGTTATCTCAGAAGACAGTAAAAATGCTTCACATTTTTAACAAACGATATGACAGAATTTATGTGGTGGTAGCACGCAAAAAAGGAAATCTATTTAAAATACAATGGATCACAAGAATGGAAAACAAACACCGCATGTACTCCCTATCAAACTGGAACTAACCAATGAACACACACGTACACAGAGGAGTGTAAAACTTACTGGAAATCTAGTGGGGAAGGGAAGGGCAAAAACCTATCTAGTGGGTACAATGAACACTATTTGTGGGATCGGCACGCTTATAGTGCCAAGCATTACAAAAGCAATACATGTCTCCAAAACATTTGTACCCCTTAATGTTTTGAAATTAAAAAGAAATAATTTTAAAAATTACCTATGTGATACAATGTATACTACTTGGGTGAGGGATACACTAAAAGCCCAGACTCCACTGCCAGACAATATATACATTAATGGAATTCAACTTGTACCCTCTAAATCTATTAAAATTTTAAAAAGTATAAAAAAGATATCCCTTAAAAAAGATAAATAAAATAAAATACAATGAATAAACAAAGAAAAGGAGCAAGGGACATGAGTCCTCCTCCTCTTGTTAGTATAGTTGTTTCTAAGTGTACGAAGATATGTTCACTTGCTAAATATCCTGAGCAAAAACAAAACAAAACCTTCTTCATTTTATGACTAGCATATTTCCTGAATGGGCTTGATCTAGGGATTGTTTCTAAGACATTATTGTTACTTTCAGATGACAGACTACACATCTCTAAGCTGTTTCACACTTAGGAGAGTGAATTCACTGGAGGTACTTCAAAGGATGGAATTGTGTTGTATAATGGTTGATCACTTGAGTGCCGCGATCAGAAGACTATGGTTTGAGTCATGGCATTGCTCTTTATCAGCTAGAGAGCCTTGGGAAGTTGCTTAATTTCCTCCTCACTAAGTCTCTCTTTAAGATGTAACAAGGGAAGCAAGATGGCAGAGTAGGAGCTCCCTTGCTCATATTTACCCATGGCAACAAGAATTTGGTAGCCATCCATGGACAAATTGCCTTTGTTGGAGCTGTGGGACTCAGGTAGGAAGTTGCAAAACACAGGCAGATCCCAAGACCAAAGAGAGCTGTTTTGAGAAGTCAGGCTCACACCCAGGTGGCATGCTTGCCAACTGTGTTCCCACAATGGTCTCTCAGTGTTAAGTAATTGAAAGAAAGAGTCACACATCTGTCACTTTAAATCAAAAGCTAGAAATGATTAGCTTAGCAAGGAAGGCATGTCAAAAGATGAGAGAGGGTGAAATCTAAGCCACTTGAATCAAACAGTTAGCAAAGTTGTGAATGCAAAGGAAAAGTTCTTCAAGGAAATTAAAAGTGCTACTCCAGTGAACACATGAAAAACAGCCTTATTGTTCATATGGAGAAAATTTGAATCATTTGGATAGAAGACCAAAAGACCTACAACATTCATTTAAGCCAAAGCCTAATTTAGAGCAAGGCTCTAACTCTCTTCTATTCTATGAAGGCTGAGAGAGGTAAGAAAGCTTCAGAAGAAAAGGTTGCAGTTAACAGAGATTGATTGGTTCATGAAGGTTAAGGAAAGAAGCCATCCCCAGAACATAAAAGTGCAAGATGAAGTAGCAAATGCTAATGTAGAAGCTGCAGCAAGTTATACAGATGATCTAGCTAAGATCACTGACAAAGGGGACTACACTGAACAACAAATTTTCAGTGTAGAGAAAACAGCCTTCTACTGGAAGGTGTCATCTAGGACTTTCATAGCCAAAGAGGAGAAGTCAATGCCTGGCTTCAAAGCTTCAAAGGACAGGCTGACTCTCTTATTAGGGCCTAATGCAGCTGGTGACTTTAAATTGGAGCCATTGCTCATTTACCATCCCCAGAATCCTAGGGCCCCTAGTAATTACGCTAACTCCATTCTGCCTGTGCTCTATAAATGGAACAACAAAGCCTGGATGACAGCACATCTATTTACAGCATGGTTTACTCAATCTTTTAAGCCCACTCTTGAGACCTACTGCTCAGAAGAAAAGATTTCCTTTAAAATATTGCTGTTCATTGACAATGTTCCTGATCACTCAAGAGGTCTGAAGAAGACGTACAAGTAGGTGAATGTTGTTTTCATGCCTGCTAATGCAACATCCATTCCGCTGCCCATGGGTCAATGAATAATTTCAACTTTCAAGTCTTATTATTTAAGAAATACTTTTTGTAAGGCTGTAGCTGCCAAGATAGTGACTCATCTGATGGACCTGGGCAAAGTAAATTGAAAACTTTCTGGAAAGGATTCACCATTCTAGATACCATTAAAAACATTCATGATCTGTGGGAGGAAGTCAAAATATCAACATTAGCAGATGTTTAGAACAAGTGCATTCTAACCTTCATGGATGACCGTGAGGGATTCAAGACTTCAGTGGAGCAAGTATTAATAACTGCAGGTGTGGTGGAAATAGCAAGAGAACTAGAACTAAAAGTATAACTTAAAGATGTGACTGATTTGCTGCAATCTTACGATAAAACTTGAACTAATGAGGAGTTGCTTCATATGGATGAACAAAGAAAGTGGTTTTTTGAGATGGAATCTACTCCTGGTGAAGATTCTGTGAACATTGTTGAAATGACATGGAAGGATTTAGAATATTTCATAAACTTAGTTGGTAAAGCATTGGCAGGATTTGAGAAGATTTACTCCAATTTTGAAAGAAGTTCTACTGTAGGTAAAGTGCTATCAAACAGCATCACATGCTACAGAGAAATCTTTTGTGAAAGGAATAGTCAACTGATGTGTCCTATTTTTAGAAATTTTTACAGCCACCCCAACCGTCAGAAACCACTACCCCATTCAGTCAGCAGCCATCAACATCAAGACAAGACCCTCCACCCACAAAAAGATTACAACTCACTGAAGGCTCAGATGATCATTAGCAATTTTTAACGATAAAGTATTTTTATTAAGACATATTCATTGTTTTTAGATATAATTCTATTACACACAGTAGACTAAAATATAGTGTAAACGTAACTTTTACATACACTGGGAAACCGAAAAGCTTGTGTGATTCACTTTATTGAGATATTTGCTTTATTGCAGTGGTCTGGAACTGAGCCTGCATTATTTCTGAGATATACCCCTATGTGGTCCGTCATAAA
This sequence comes from Avahi laniger, assembly GCA_963575035.1. NCBI lineage: Eukaryota > Metazoa > Chordata > Mammalia > Primates > Indriidae > Avahi > Avahi laniger. The sequence continues at coordinate 4,488 of CAUYSK010101613.1, forward strand.
CCAAAACATGGTTATGTGGCACATGATTGTAATTATAAATTCTATTTCTGAGTCATTTCTTTCTTCTCATTCATATCCAACTGTATGCAGTTAAAAGTAGCAACATAGCTTCTTCAATATTTTGCTTAAAAATTTCTTTGGCCAGATATCTTAGTTCATTGCTCTTAAATTTTACCTTCCATGAAGCCTTTGGGCATGGTCACAATTCAGCCATGTTCTTTGCAATTGTATAACAAGAATGGCCTTTATGTCAGTTTCTAATTCCTTGTTCCTTTGATCCATCTGAGATCTCATCAGAATGGTCTTTACCACCCATATTTCTATCAATATTTTGATCATGACCACTTCACTAATCCCTAAGAAGATATAGGCTCTCCCTACTTCTGGAGTTTTCATCTGAGCCCTCCACAGAATTGTCCTTAATGCATTATTCATGGAACATTAGGCTTTTTCTAGTCTGCTCCTCCAAATTCTTACAGCCTATACTCATTACCCAGTTCCAAGGCTAACTTTCACATTTTTAGTTATTTGTTATAACTACAGCCTCACTTCTCAGTACCAAGTTTCTGTCTTAGTTCATTTTGTGCTGCTGTAACAGAATACCACAGCCTGGGTGATTTGTGAAGAAAGGAGATTTATTTCTCAGTTCTGGAAGCTGGGAAGTTCAATATTAAGGTGCTGTCATCTGGTGAGGGCCTTCATGCTATGTCATCCCATGGCAGAAGCGGCAAAAGAGCATGAGCAACAGACACAGAGGACCAAACTCAGTTTTATATAACAACAACCCACTTCACAATAATGAACCCACTCCCACAATTATGACTTTAATCCATTCGTGAAGGTGGAACCTTCATGGCCTAAACACCTCTTAACAGTCCCATGTCTTAATACCATCACAATGGCAATTAAATTTCATCATGAGTTTTGGAGGAGACATTCAAACCATACTAGTTAGAATAATCAAACCTTAGCCCCTGGAAATAAGAATGGGACCAACATCCCATAATGCCCATGATTTCTTGGAAAAGTGTGGATACTTGAAAAAATCTAGACTTTTAGAAGAGACTGAATAGGAAATTGCTGTTGGGTAGGCAACCAAAGGTCTCTGCTGCAGCAGATACACAGGCAGAGTAGCCCAACATCAGAAACAATTCTCCACAGCTTCTGTAATCTCCAGTTCTAATAGGGGATTCCAGGGTTCATTTGTGTTGCCTCAGTTTCCTGGAGTTAAATGATTCCTAGGAGTAAAAATCAAAGGCCTAAAGAGCCATGTTTGATGCTTATGTGAGCTTTATTTTTCTATACTTTGTCCAGGTGTTAACCACACAGGAAAGTCCTTTACTCTAGAAAGGAATTGTATCCTTTGTTTTACAAATGTATCCATCATTAATTCGATGTGCCAGCACTATCCTCCATGTTTTGATGCTGTTGACTACAGACTCTTAAATCTCTGGCATATTTCTATCACCAGAGGGACCGCAGCTATTTTTAATATTTGTCACCCTTAAACATCTTTCCTCTATCCATTGGATTCTACAAAATTAGCACCTTCTGTCCTCTTTTTCTCTTTCCCCCTCGCCATTTCATTTTCCACTGTCCACAAATCTTCATGTTTGGTAACATCCTATGGGAAATGGCATCATTGAGATTCTTCCCCAGAAAGCTCAGAGGAAGATTCCATACCTAACAATCCCTGTGGCTATTCCCAGTCTTTTCAATTTACAGAAATAAATCTGTGCTCTCAACTGATGGAAACAACTTTCTGGCTATTATTTCTCAGTTTAGACATCACTCAGTTGCTTTCGTAATTTGGTATTTTGTATCTAGCTTCCAAATACTCTAACCTAGAGCTGACAATACATTTCACTTATCTTAAGTGCTTCCCCTCCAGAGTAGTCCCCCCATCCCCTGTGGTTAAATGTAGGGAGAGACATTGACATCCTCACCCCCATTAGAGCTCAGTTCCTTTTTCTTCTCACTTCTCTCTCCCTTTGTCAGGTTCCCTGCCTCCCACTTTCTGCTACCTGTTATTGTTTCCTCATTCTGCCTCTCCCTGCTAAACGATTTGGGACAACCGTCTTTTTATAGGCTGGCTTACACAATAATAAATGATCTATCTATAGGTGCATATATGCTCCAGGATAATTTTTTTTCAGAAAAGTGCTTTAAAAATCAATTCTGGAGCCTGTGAACATGAAAGATTCCTCAGGAGAATGAGTAATTAGGAGAAATATCACAATAATTCTATGGAAAGGACTTACACTTTAACATATGATCTTGTTTTAACAATCTTTGCTTTTTCCTTGGTTATAAAAATAATACTTCTTGTAGAGAATTTAGGAGGAAAAAACATGTTTTCTTTATATAAGGACAGGCAGCTGTTAGAAGAGACGTGGAGGAGTGTATTGAAGGCAAACATTCTAATGACTAGCCAGGATCACACACTGTACTTGCACAGCTACTGTAATGTGAATCCAAGGCAGAAATACAGATTGCCCATCCCTATGTTTGCAATTTGTTATCCATTGACACTTATCATTAACAGCTAAAACACTTTAATATATTTTCTTAAAGAAATATGAATCAAGTTAATTCCACAAATGTTCAATGTTAATTAGCTTGATTGTGATAATCAATTCACGATGTGTCTGTGTATCAAATCATCGTGTTATACATCTTAAATATTCATAACTTTTATTTGTCAATTATGCTTTAATAAAGTTGGGGGGAAATGTTCAACAACATGTATATATTAAAGTTTCTGCTGCTAGAACAGTTTCAAGCATATTCTAGATCAGGGAATTTGGCAGTGAACGGAACAAAGCCCTCATGACACTTAAATTCTTATAATTGAGACAGACAAAGAAATAAATATATAAGGTGCCTCTTGGACAGAAGCATGAAAAAGTGAGAGGCTCACCCATGTCAGTATTTGAGGGACAGCATTTTAAGCAGCAGTGAGAGGAAGTGCAAAGGCACTGCGGTGAGAGCATATGTGGTGTATTGATAGAACAACAAGGAGGCCAGTGTACCTGGACGGGGCTTAGCAAGAGGTTGGGTGGTGAGGAGGTAAGGTCAGAGAGGCATAAGGAAGCCAGATCACATAGGCTTAGGCCATGAAAAGGACTTCAGATTTGACTCTGAGTAAGATGGAAAGTTTTTGTGCAGATACGATGAGACTTAATTTTTAAAATGAGTATAAATGGTAACGAACAAACAATTACAAATGAACCACATAACCACAATGAAGGGGCTGCAGAGAAAAAGAACTAACCAAGGTAACTTTGGAAAATAGTATTTTACCTATATACTGTGTATTAGTCTGGGTTCTCCCAAAAACAAAGTCAATAGGATACATATATATGTATATGTGTATATATATGTGTATATATAGTCATGCACTACATGATCATGTTTCTTTCAGCAATGACCCAAATATATTAATACAACAGTGCACCTATAGGATTATAATCCAATAAAAATATAACCATATTTTTCTGTGTTTAGATATGTTTAAATACACAAATACAGTTGTGTTACAATTGCCTACAGTATTCAGTACAGTAACATGCTGCACAGGTTTGTAGCCTGGTAGCAATGGGCTATACCACATAGCCAAGGTGTGTAGTGGGCTACACCATCTAGGTTTGTGTAAGTATACTCTGTGATGTTCATACAACAACAAAATCACCAAATGATGCATTTCTCAAAATATATCCCCATTGTTAGGCAACAGATGACTATGTACATAGATATTTATTATAAGGAATTGGCTCATGTTGTTGTGGAGGCCAAGAAGTCCCAAGATTTGCAGTTTACAAGCTACAGACAAAGGAGAGCCAATAGTATAGTTCCTGTGTGAGTGTGAAGGCCTGAGAAACAGGAAAGCTGATAGTGTAAGTGCTAGTCCAAGACCAAAGGCCTGAGAACCAAGACAGCCAATGCTGGAAGTTTCGGCTGAACTCAAGTGTGAAGGCAGGAAAGGATCAATGCCCCAGCTGGAGGAGAGTCAGGCAGTGGGAAAGGATTCTGTCTTATTTAGTCTTTTAGTCTATTCAGGTCTTTAAACAATTAGATAGGACCCACCCACGTTGGGGAGTACTTCGCTCAATTTATTCACTCTGATGTTAATCTCATCCAAAAACACTCTCACAGACACAATAGAAGTGATGTTTAAATCAAATATCTGGGCACCCTGTGGCCCAGTCAAGTTAACACATAAAATTACTATCAACATACTATGTGGCTAAAAACAAAGAGAACTGATACAAATACATAATTGAATAAGTTATTCAACTCTTCTTTACAGTAGAATTCCAATTGTAAATGCAGAGGGAATGATAGAAATCGAACATTACTCTTTGGTAAACACCCCAGTAAGAACTGTTATAGACTACCAACATCAAAGGATGCTAAAATTAGTGGGCAAAACTATGATAAGAAATGATATTTGCAGTCTCAGAGTATCTCCTCACAAGATATTTACAGTGGGAAAAATCAAAACTTTACAGGAGAAACTGGTCAACACCACGTTATCCAAATGATCAAAGTCAGTATCACCAAGTGTGAGACTTATTGACATCACGTACCTCCTGAGACGATGCCCTGAGAAGAGCACAATATCGCTTCTGCAATCTTCTTGACAAAAAATACATAACCTCTGTAGAATCATATGAAAACATCGAACAAACCCAAATTGAAGGGCTCTTCAAAATATCAAGGTCACGGAAAATAAAGACTGCGGAATTGTTTCAGATGGAGGAGAATAAGGAGACATGAAAACTACAAACAATGTGGGATCCTGGAATAAATGTTGGACCTGAAAGAGGATAATTGGAGAAATTTGAATAAGGTCTACAGATTAGATAATATAAATAGTAATATGTCAATATTATCTTTTAAAATAACATTAGGCTAGCAGTTATTAAAAGTGATAAATAAAATTATTATATAGAAGACTATAATCAAATGTAATAATTTTAGGAAAAGGAGAACATGCTTAGAATTTAAAATTATAGAAAATGTTCTAATCAATTTGATATATTAATATAAATTCCAAATAATTCAAGTTCCATTCTTCAAAAATCTGGTAACTTTCTTTATCTCCCAAATCAAATTCTTTAAGTTCCTTGAGGACAAGGAACTGTGAACTGTTATATATTGCCAAAGGAAAGGAAAAGTCATCTAGGTAGAAAGAGGAAATAATTAGCTCTTCATAACTAAACTTGGAACCTAAAAGTCACATCTTTAGGGAAAGATGTTTCTAGCTACCATACCTTTAAATATCCAGTTTTCTTCTTCCTTCTGAATTATGGAATACATAATATGTATGTATTTGAACAATGAGGAAAAATATTCTCTGTTTCCTTTGTCCTATTTCCTTCTCCATGAATTGACCTTTTCATTCAAGTTCATTGCCATAAGAAGACTAAATCCGCACTGCTTCAGGCTAAAGCTGGACCATGTCAACTTTCTAGTCAGGCTGGTAACCTGTGCCTCTTCCCACCGGTGTTTTTTCTCTATGTGTTTCAATATCTGTTTGTTTAGTGGGCTGGGAACAACTATGCTATATTGCACTATATGCTATATGTCACATACATTTAACATATTATGTCACTGTTAGGGGACAATTCTCCAGGGTCGCTTGCATTTCTGCACATCATATAAGCAAGGTGCTAGCAGCCCTTTGTTCCAAACTATCTGACCCAGGAGACTTGTGTCTTCTACTAGCATCCATGGAACAGTGGCAGGCTAACTTGTTAGCTTGTAAGAAGAGTAAAATCTCAGGTCCATACTAGAGACGGGCAGTTCCTGACAGTCCTTTCAATTTACCACAAGTGTTCATTTCAGGCACAGGATTTTAGGATTGGTGGTTCATCCCATAAGTGTACTATGTGACTTCCTTATGAGCACTGCAAAAATACTCATTTGAAACAGGATTAGCACCTGCAGGGAGTTGGGAGATTTTTTTGATTTATTTTTAACTATTTCTTTTAGACGTCAGTGTCCTCTTTAGTGGGAACAGGACCAACTTGTGTTTCAGCCACCATATAGTTGTTTTCAAAAACCTTACCTGGCGTCATATTTCTGATTTATGCCAATGACATTCTGACACTCTTGTGGATTGATTCCCCAGTAAAATGCCTCCTAATCTTTCTTTATGATCTGAATTACCTGAATTACCTAAAAGAGTAAATGTGTGTGTGTGCGTGTATGTGTTTGCATGAGCAACTTCCTACTGCCTCCCCCAACAGTGAGACTGTGATCAGCACGCGACAGCACAGACTGTGATCTACACGCCTGGAAAATCACATTCATTACATTTTTGCCTGGCTCCATTTTAAAAACTGCTTGGAAAATCTCGAACTTAGTATTTTTTGTTTTGTTGTGTTTTGTTTTAGCAGGAGCACATGTGGTGGGGAGAAGGTGGAGGAGATATGGAAAGAGGGCGCCAGATGGTATGGATCACATAGGAGACTGAGTGGATGGATGATGCTGACGTGTCTTCTCTGAGGAACAGATGTGTTGCCAGGTTGCAATAGTTCAGAATGAGATGAGTACTTGCCACGAATCTTATCTTTTCCGTCAGAGATTTATTGACTAGGAATAGGATTGGACTCCTTCTTTTATCTGTTGGTTTGTAACCAAACTAAAATGTTCCATATGCTGAAAGGAGCTACCCTGTTTCATCTAATCTGAGATTTCCTCCATTTTAAGACACTCCATTAGTTTACGATCAACTAAGAAAGAAAAATCAACTGCCAATTAAACTGTGACACATCCTATGTTACAAGACCCATCCCAGTGCTAGAGATGTTAAAAAGTGAAAAACAGTATGTCATAGAATTGATTAAACATGATACATAGATCAGGGGTTGCAAACTTTTGCCAAGGCCATTTCACAGTGTTTTATGATCTAAGTTCTCAGTTGAGTTTGTGACCCCGAATAAATAATAACAGATACAACCAACACATAATATATGGCCTGTCGCATTTACATTCATTATCTCCACTCCTTTCGACCACGCTGCAAGGAAGGGATTATGATCCCATTTTACAAGGCAGGAAACTGAGCTCCTAGAGGTCAGGAAAGGCATGAAAGGTGAGGTTGCCAGGATTGGCAGCTGAGATTTGAACCCAGCTGGGTCTCCCTTCAAAGCCGAGGTGCTTTCCGTTGCTTTAAGGAATTACTCTCTTGGAAAGAGCTGCCTGAGTTGAGAGTGGCTTTGAGAATGGTACCATATCTAAATATTTGTGGATTGTTTTAGAAACAGGTTCCCGCCCATCACACAGCTGTCACCCAGCAATAATGGAGAGACTCTGCTCCTCTCTTCCCGCTAGAGTTAAGAGTGAAAGGAAGGGTGAGGGGGTGGCTGTTCACCTCCGCAGAAATCGCGACAGACACAACGGGCCGATGCTTTGTGAAACCACACAGCGCGGCTTCACTGTTTACCTTCTGCCAAGTCTTTATTCGCAGCAGGGAGAAAGCCCTTTCAAAACTCCTCCTTGGTAAGGTTTTTGGCCTTTTCAAGTGCCTGAAACGTTAGGGCTTCAAATTCTTAAAGCACATGCGTAAAGTATTCCTAGTACATTACTTAAAACACAGTTTTTCTTTTTCTTTTTTTTTTCTTTCTTTTTTTTTTCCCCTGTGATTTGAAGAAGTCCTCACAACAGCCAAGAACAGAATTTTAACTGATACCAAAAATATAAAGCCTTGAGGTAATGTTTTATCACTATTTATTATCGTATCCAAAGAAGAGGCCTTGACAAGTGCTGGCTGCTGCAGGTTGCCATGGCAGTAATCATTCTAACAGGGATGGGATTTTTCCAGCCTGCTTAACCCTTTTTCTAACCCAGCACTGCAAAGCTGGTAGAAGGATTTTCGTTTTGCACAGTACTACTAGATGAGGCAAATATGTCCCTTTGTGACAAGGGCCCAGTCTTGCCCCCAGCTCCCTGAGTCATCACGCCTCCTGGAACCCTTGCTCCATCCACACTGAACCACGTACATTTCTTGAGTGTGGACAGCCTCTCAGGCCCCTGAACACAGGCACGCACGGCTGCTTCTGCCCGGAACACCCTTTAGCACCTATCCGAGCCCCAACTTCTATTCATGTGCTGTTCTGCGAAGACAGCACTTTCTCCAGGAAGGCTTCTTCATCCGTTCCTCTGCGGTATGAGTTAGACAGGCGTTCCAAGTGCTCCAGTAACACTCTGTACTTCCCTCTGTCTTAGCTCACGTCACCTTGATTGTAGCCGCCTTGCGATCTTGGTGAAGAACCTGCGGAGCTGGTCTGCCTGGGTTTGAAGCTCTCCTTCATCCCCAGCTGTGATCTTGGGCAAGTCCTTCGACCTCTCTGCAGCTCCCTCCTATGTGAAAGGAGAATAACGATAATAATAACTACTTCACAGAATTGCTGTGGGGATTAAATGAGATCATCTAAGTAAAATGCTTAATAGCAGTGAGTGTTCAATGAACATTACAGTAAAACATCTCCTTGTAGAGTCTGACTCTAACCTCTGTAAGGGCGGAGACCATGCCTTTTTTTTGAATATTCAGGACCTAACACACATCAGGCACACAGCAGACATCCCCTCATTGTCTAACGCTGTGTGCTCAGGAATGGGTTTCTCTACAGAAATAATTTGCCATGGAGGTAAGGCTTACCTCTGAAAATACACACAGAAAATCCCGTCTTGTTAATTATAATCTTAATTATAAAATTAATTCATATGCATTGATGAAAATTTGGAAAACACAGAATTGTAAAGAAAAGAATAAAAGCTGTATGTGGTCCTACCATCTCCTGTTGATATGTCAGTGTGTGTCCTTTCACACACACGCATTTTTATGCACATTATACATTTCTATTATATTGAAATATTCTAATTTAATTTCTTTTCCAATTTTTTAATTGTGGAAAAATACATGTAACACAAAATTTATCATCTTAGCCATTTTCAAGTGTACAGGTCAGAGTACAGATGTATTAAATACATCCACAATGGGCGACTATCACCACAATCCACCTCCGTAGCTATTGTCATCTTATAAAACTCAAACTCTGTACCCATTACACAATAACTTCCCATTCCCTCTCCCCCAGCCCCTGGCAACCACCATATTCCTTTCAATGATTTTGACTACTTTAAGTACCTCATATAAAATGGAATCACATAGTATTTGTCTTTTGCTAACTGGCTTATTTTACTTAACATAATGTCCTCAAGGTTCATCCATTCGTAACACGTGTCAGGACGTCCTTCCATTTAAAGGCTGAATAATATTCCGTTGTGTATACCACATCACACTTATCCATTCATTTGCTGAGCGACACTTGCTTTGCTTCCGCATTTCGCCTATTATGAATAACACTGCTATGAACGTGGCTGCAAAAATATCACTTTGAGACCCTGATTTCAATTCTTTTGGTTATGTACCCAGAAGTGGAATTGCTAGATCATATAGTAGTTCTATCTTTAATTTTTTAATGAATAACCTAACTGTTTTCTATAGCAATTGGACTCTTTTCCACTTCCACCAACAGGACAGAAGGGTTCTAATTTCTCTCCTTGCCAACAGTTGTTTTTTTCTGGTTTTGGTTTGTTGTTTTTGTTTTGTGTGTAGGTGTTTACAAATTTCCTTCTCTTTGGATAAATACCTAGTAGTTGGATTGCTGAATCATATCGTAGTTCTATTTTTAGTTTTTCGAGAAATCACCATATTTTTTTCCATAGTGGCTATCCAAATTTACATTCCCACCAATAGTTTTCCCTTTTCTCCACATCCTCAACAGCATGTTATTTTTTGTCTTTTTAATAATAGTCATTCTAACTAGGGTGAGATGATATCTCATTGTGGTTTTGATTTTCATTTTCCTGATGATTCATGATGTTGAGCATTTTTTCATAGGCCTGTTGGCTACTTGTATGTCTTCTTTTGAGAAATGCCTATTCATGTCTTTTGCCTACTTTTTAATGGGATTATTACTTTTTTATTGTTGAGTCTTTTTGAGTTCCTTGCATATTCTGCATATTATTAATAATCCCTTGGATGAATAGTTTACAAATATTTTCCCCCACTCAGAAGGTTGTCTCTTCACTCTGTTGTTTCCTTTGCTGTGCAGAATCTTTTTAGTTTAATGTAGTCCTAATTGTCTATTTTTGACTTTGTTGCCTGTGCTTTTGAGGTGTTAGCCATAAAATATTTGCCTAGACCAATGTCCTGAAGTGTTGTCCTTATGTTTTCTTTTGGTAGTTTTATAGTTTCAGGTCTTACTTTGAAGTGTTTAATCCATCTTAAGTTGATTTTTGTATATGATGAAAGACAGAGATCCTGTTTCATTCTTCTGCACACAGATATCCAATTTTTCCAGCACTATTTATTAAAGAGGATGTACTCCTCTCACTGTATGTTTTTGGTGCCTTTGTCAAAAATCAGTTGTCTCTAAATATATGGATTTATTTCTGGGTTCTCTATTCTGTTCCATTGGTCTATGTGTCTGTTTTTATACCGATATCATGCCGTTTTGGTTATTATAGCTTTGCAGTATATTTTCAAGTCAGGTAGTGTGGTATTTCCAGCTTTATTCTCTTTGCTCAGAATTATTTTTCATGTTCAATTTGTCTATTTTTGTGGTTGTCATTGCCTGTGCCTTTGGTATCTTATCCAAGAAATCACTGTCAAATCCAATGTCATGAAGATGTTGTCATGTTTTATTCTAAAAGTTTTAAAGTTTCTGATGTTACATTTAGGTCTTTGCTGTGATTTGTCCCTGTGAAAGCCCACGTTGGAACTTTAATTCCCAGCCCAGTAATGTTGGGAAGTGAAACCATTAAGAGGTGAGGCCCAATGGGGGGATTGTTTGGGTCATGAGAGGTCTACCCCTGTGGGTGGCCTGGTACCATTCTTGCAGTAATGGGTGAATTCCTGTTCTGATGAGACTAGATGAGTTCTCATGGAAATGGATTAGCTCCCACAACGGTGGGTTGCTATAAAGCCAGGATGTCCCTCAGATTTTGCTTCTTGGCACATGCCCACTTCCCCTTTGACTTCTGCCATGCCGTGATGCAGCACCAAAGCCCTCACCAGAAGCTAAGTGGATGCTGGCTTTGTGCTTCTTGCACTTCCCAGCCTGCAGAACCATAAGCCAAAAAAATTTTTCTTTATAAATTACCAGTCTCTAAGCTATTTTGTCATAGCTTCATGAAATGGTCTAAGATTGTCTTTGGTCCATTCTGAGTTAATTTTGTCTATGGTGTTAGATAAGGGTCCAACTCTATTCTTTTGTATGTGGATATTCAGTTTTCCAACACTGTTTGTTGAAATGGTCATTTTCCCACTGAATAATCTTAGCACTGTCACTGAAAATCATTTCACCACACATGCAAGGGTTGGTTTCTAGGCTCCCGTAAGCTGTGTGCAGGCTGCTTCCGGCACATGTGCACAGCTTCCTGCCATGGGGCTGGGGTGGGGGATGGGTAGCTGCTACTATGCTAAGAACTGAAACAGGCAGAAATTAACTACGATTTGCCTGTCTAAGCCTTCCCCTAGAAGCTGGAAGCCTTCTACAGACTCCAGAGTTCCCAAATAGTTCAGCAGGCAGATTCTGCCAGTGCAGTTGTTGTGAGGGTGGGGAGACAGATTCCTGGTGCTTCCTGTTCTGCCATCTTCATAAAACCCTCTCTCTAGTTTAACTTTTTAAAATATTTGTTGTACAGATTTTCTCTATTGTTGGGAAATTTTTCACAGTATGTGTTAATACTATAATGAACATCCTGTGTCATACATCTTTCTAAGTATTTTGCATTCTTCCTAAAACTTTTTTCCTAAACTGTTCATACACCTTCCAAAAGTTTGTAAGCATATCCATTTTACTGTGTAATTATCAGCACTGGGTTTTATCATAAGAAAAACACATTTGCCAATTTTAAGACGAACAAATGGTATCTCGTGTTTTCCCTCTGCTTCTCAACTGATCATGCAGCTCATCATTGAAACCTTTCTGATGATTGAATGTGGTCATTCTGAGCATCGAGTATTACATCCCTCTGTATCTGCTTACTGTTCCCAGCGGCTAATGAGGTATACGGAGCTCTTTGTCCCTATGCGGAATGGCCCCAGATGACTGGGCTTTCTCGGGCATTGGTCCTTTGATTGTAGTTTCTTCCTCCAGTGTCAATTTTTGTATGTGACTTCTTGCTGCTTCCAACAGGACATCAAGTCTTCTAATTCTCTATTTTTGATTCATTGTGTTTAACGAGCATTTATTGTATGCCTATAGAGAGCAAGCTTTTTATTACAGAAAGATTTTGAAGTAAAGAGGACTAGAAATAGTAATAAGACATAATAAGTATCTACCCAAAAAAGGAGATAGAAATGTAAACAACAGGAAGTCAACTAGGGAGAGGAAGAAGTGCGAAGTGCGGAGAAGGACTGAGGATAAAAGGAAACGGCTTCACAGTTCCAAAGTGGATTTAGTATTTCTTAAAGCATGATTGTTTTAAAATTCTACCCCAGGAAATTAGCATTGTATAAAATTCTTCTAGCTTGTTGGCATAGAAACCAAATAAACAAAATTAAGTTCTGTACTAAATAAGATTAAATATGCTTTGATTTGGGGCTTTGGGGAGTTCTGTGATAAGGACTCTAAACCTACTGGCACTGACCCCAGGATCTTCAGTTGGCTGTTCAGAAGGCATTCTTGCTTCTTTCTTCAGTTTCACCTATGTTTCATAGAAGGAAGATTTGCTGCTGGGGTATCCAATTAAATTAAATGCTTCTGTGTAACAGTGAGAAAGGATGACAATAATACAGGGTCTTTGTAACTGAACAATCTGAATGTATTTCCTTCTGCCATCTCTTTGAGAAAGATGCTTATACTGGGGTGACTCAACTGGTTAAAATGTAAATATTACTCAATGTCTTAGACATTTTATTTACATGTGGCCAAAATACACATTTTGAAAATTCCACTTTCATGTATTACCTAAATGCCTACTGTGAGCTAAGCACTAAATATTTGGCTGTGGGTTTGCAAATCCCTAACTGGGATTGTTTTGTTCAATTTTCATCTTGAGCTACTCGTATCCTCTAAATCCGAATTGTGGTTTGTAATAAGATGACTTTTTTTTTTTCCTGTTGGGTCTTCAGCATATAGTACAGAGCCAACCTCACCAGAGGAATATCTGATTTAGCAAAACATTTATTCTATTTCCCTATAGCATATTATTTCATATAGTACTGCCTGCGATTACGAAGATAAAACTATTTTACAACCAATAATGTGTGAATGATGGGCAATTTTACTAGAATTGCTTTTCATTTTTGTGCTTCAGCTTTATGAAGGTATCCCATTTTTGCATATATATTTCCAAAGAGTGTATGTACATGGGAAAAACAATTCTGAGAACTAATTTGGCACATATTCTTTTAACAACTCCAGAGAGAACATAGATCATTTATTGTCATTTGTTTCAATAATTTTTCTACAGTGAAAGAATTCACAGGCTAAAAAGTTCCATTCTGTGTTTACTTGTTCAAGTGTCTTAGATAGGCTTTCAGACTAACTTCTTGGTTTTCTATCACTATGTGAGGTTAATGGACAAAAGTTCACTATTGGAGATATGCACCCACAAAATCTTGCTCCTCATTTTAAAAAGTTGCTCCAGATGGTGGACTTAAGGCTATCCTTTGGAGTTGGTTATATTATGCTGTTACTTAAGAATGTCTTCAGGTGCTACTGAGGAATAATGCGCAAATTGGTCCTCTATTCAATTAAAAAGTTCAATATGTAGTATTAATTTTACTTTATATTAGTACTAATTATGCATTTAATGGCAAAGCAGAATCATATAGCAACAGGGATATGTATAAATATCATTATTATAGCATGACCTCCTTAGGTTACCTCTGAGAACTATCCTTGCTCTCATCACAAATGATTTTGTCATTTCCCCTCCCCGACTAAGACACTAGCACGGTTTCCAACAGCTCAAGGCCGTGTCCTTGGGTCAACGCAGCCCCCCTTAAGTTCCTGCCTGAGAAATCTCAAGGCTGCCAAAAACTTTGCTGTTTGTTCCAGCCAACACCTGAAGGCTGGCCTCTGTCTCCCAGTCTCTGTGGGAGGATAGGAGCCTAACTGACTTGGGTAAGTGCCAGTGAACAAACCCAGATGGTCTAATCACGCTGACCAACCCCCTACCACTCAATTAATGTAATTTTCCACTTCTGTGACTGTTTGAGCTTCACTGGTTCTCCCTCCCCACTCCCTCTTTCTCCCTTTAAAATGCCCAGTCCCCTCTGGACTGACTGGAGTTGAGCTCAGTTCTATACCAAAGACTCTTCTCCTACTGCAGTAATCGCCACCTAAAGTCTATTCTTTACTGCCTTCAACTAGTGTTTGGCTTTGTTTTTTCTTTAACATATCCAGCCCAAAACTTGAACTAAACCAACTAAAATATAGAAGCATAGAAACTTTCAGCAGGCCTCAGACACATGTCAATAGCAATAGTCTGTGAATTAAGTATAGTTGAATGGCAACTGGCCACAGTCACGACAGTGACTTACAATCTAGTCTAGTAAGAGAATTAGAAATAATGCTCTGCTCATCTCAGTATTCTGCTGTAAAATGAAAAAATCAAAGAAGTAAGTCTTTCTGCAAACAAGTAACTAATCAAGCCAAGCTGTAGTAAAAATAATAATAATAATAATAAAAACATCTCCCTTATCAAAAGGATTACTTTTTCTATAGGTTCTAAAAAATTATTTTTCCATCTACCCATCTTGGCTTCATTGGTTGGAGCTCATGAATCAAACAGATAAAAGACAGATTAATAAGAGGAAAAAATCGATTTTAATTAGATACAGAGCTGCATACTTACACATAGGAGTTCACAAACAAAAATGTGACTCAAGGAGGCAGCCAGATGGTTAAGAATTAGACTTACCATTTTAGGCTGAACAAAGGAAAAAATGGTTTTGGGCTTCTCGGGGTGGGGGGGGAGGGGCGGAGGCAAGTTATGGGATGATGACTGACCATGAGAAGTAGGGTAAATAAGGATTATTTAGTGCCTTCTCCATTGGTCAGAATCTTCCTCTATAATAGAGGGGAGACACTGTAACAAATGGAAATTTTCTTTATAGATGTAAATTTCCTTTACTAAAGGAAAACGGTGCCCTATTTTTAGAGTTCCACCTGTGTCTGTTGTTTCTCAATGGCCTTTAGCTAAAATTGTCCATATGCCAGAAAGGCATATGGCGGGGGGCAGATATTCTGGTACCCTTTTTGGTCATACATTTTATCTCTGTTGAACATTCTGGGGTGAGGGTGGTGGTGAGTGCTGGATTTCCCTGCTGACCAACTGGGGAGATGAGGTGGGAACTGCAAAGGACATTGTGGCTCTCTCGAAAACAGTCCCTCCTCTGATAAGTCAAAGCCAACCATGCTCCTTACTGGGATTAAGCCAATGAGATGTGAGGTATGTTTTTCTAGAGTTCTCAGAGGAAAGAGCCAGTTGTCTTTGGGTCGTGTACATGGTCAAGGACGCATGTGTTCCCAGTTGTGCTGGTAGCCATATCATGACAGCAAGAAGAGCTGACCTCAGGATGAAGTTAGTGGCATCAACAGCAGTGTGGAGAAATGGAAGGAAGCTGGATTCTAGATGATATTGCTGTGCCCCCGAGTCTGTCAGCCCTGAAGACTGTCCTTACTTAAAGTTATTTAAGACAGTGAATTCCCTTAGTGTGTAGGACATTTTGAGTTGCTATTCTGTTACTGGAAACCAAAACATCTTAATTGAGACAGAAATCCCCACGGTGTCCTGTAAGGTTTCCATCTCCACTAACAGTAGCAGAGCCCACAAGAGGGAGTCAGTGTTTTCTAGGGAAAGAACGTGGGCCTTCTAGCTCAAAGGAGCCCCTCTGGGTAGAAACTTGAACAGTGTCTGAGCAGGTGAAAATGGTCTCCTTCCACCCAGTTTGACCAGCTGCCAGAGGCAACAGAAATTTTGATGAGGGAAGTGGTTGGGGAGTGGGCAAAGAGAAGTAATGCTGAAGCCAGCAAGTCTGTGAAGGCAACTAAATGTGCCAAATGTGTTTGGGTGAGGTAGAGGGGAAAACAAACATTAAAGAGAGAAGAAATGATGAAGAACATAAAGAGGAGATCAGAGATGTCTTTTTCTGTATTCTGGAAAGGTATAAATTACCTTTGAATCAACTGTTTGATTGCTTTTAAAGATCGGCTAGAACTTAACTCTGAACCCATCTGGTCCTGGTGATTTTTTAAATAGTAGGTCTTTTAAGCTTCTTCTGGTCTCTTCTATGGCAGTTGACCAGCTACTCGGGAGGCTGAGGTGGGAGGATTGCTTGAGCCCAGGAGTTCAAGACCAGCTTGAGCAATATAACGAGACCCCCAAATCAAAAAAAAAAAAAAGTTGAGTTTTTTTTGTAACCAAGAATATGACCAAATGTGATAAATGTTCCAAATGTCATAAATGTTCTACAAACATGCAAAAATATGAATATTTTACACTCAATACTTTCTACTCAAAGAATATATGGTTTAATATTGTAGAGGAGGAAAAATATTTTCTCCTTGTATACCCATTTGCTGGGACCCCTGTAACAAAAGACAGATTAACAAGAGAAAAGAACACAAATGTATTTGATATAAGTTTTACATGACACAGAAGCAGAAATGAAGACGCAAAGAAACAGTGAAGCCTGAGTATTTCCTGTGTGGAAAGTCATGGAAAAATATGTTAGGACAGAGGGGATTTGAACCAAGAGTGGTAAACTGGAGAAAACTTAGCAAGACCGGTTGGTTTGTATTCTTCTCAGCATCCCTCCTTCTTCCCATCTTCAGATATAAGGATGTTCCTTCCCTCCAGGTTTAGGGAAGGCACCTCTCACATCATGGTCTTATGTCCTGTTTCGGGGGAAAGAAAAGGTCAGAGAGTCCTTCTTGTACCTGTAATTTTTCAATTTCTTCAGCTTAAAATATTTGGTATGCCAAGGCACCATACTTTGTATGGTATATCCTGAACCCCATCATTTCAGTAGTTTTACTATTTAATTTCTATTTGTCATTACTACTAATTTTTTGCCCCATTGGATCCAGATGATTCAAAAAGAAATATATTAAAATATTAATTTTAATTGTATTTTTAATGAAGTTCTCCTTGTATTTCTAATACTTTATATATTTAGCTGCTATGTTATCTAATGCATACAACGTGATGACTGATATATAATCATAAATTGCATTTTTTATCATTCTGTAATAAATTATCTTTAACTTCATTGGTGCTTTTAAAGTCTGCCTTATCTGGCATTAATATTAATTGCTGCTTTCTCTTTGTTTATGATATAACTTTGTTCATCCCTTTATTTTTTTACTCTTTTTAAAAAATCACTTTGTTTTAAGCATTAAAAACACAGAATATTACTGGGGTTTGTTAATTAACTCAACTTGCCAGTCTCTGTTTTACCACAGAAAAGTTAGCCCATTCATATTATATATAACAACTATTTTGTTAATTGTAACTTATTTAATGTTTATACTCTTGGTCTTTGTGTTTCTTCTTTATTCTTTATTTTTGCTGGTTTGTTCAAGTTGTTCTCCATTCCCCAGTTTTCTTGTTAATTGGAAGTTCCACTGAACTCTTCCATTGCACTGGGGGTTACTTTCCCTTTCTCATCACACACAAGCTTCTGGACTATCATATGAAATCCACATGCTATTTCCCCCCAACCAAATCACTCTTTTCTCACCATTCCCACTAATAAATGAGGCCTTGGAATACCTTTACTTCTCCATTCTTCCTACCATGTTACCTTTAAAATGTTTTTACAGAGCAGAATCTATTTTACTTCCAAATGCCTCAGCTTTGGTGATATGGCTGAATACTTTGGGTTCCAGGTCATTATTACATTTCCCTTACGGTAAATTCTTCTTGCTAAAGACTACTTATTTAACTGTTATACTCTACAATATCACTCCATTAGCATCTATTTAGCTATACTTATTGCAAGATATGCTGCTTCCCATTTTTGTTTCTCCTCTTCATTTTCTACTCTAATCTGATTTCTCTAAGATGGAATAGGAAGATGAAATTTTCTCTGAATTCCTTTATAGCCACAAATATATTCATTATTTTTCTTCTAACAAATGAATAATAATATCTTGCCCCTGGATATAAAATTCTTGGGTTGTAGTTCTTTTCTCTCTGATATTATTAATTTTTATTAGGTTCCTGAGTTGTAGATGACAAAGTCCTATATCAGTCATCTGCTGCTGCTGCTTCTTCTTCTTATATATTGTTTGTATACACACACACATATGTATATGTTTGCTCTTTCTCTCTCTAAATTTATAAGATTTTTCTTTATCCTTAGAGTTCAGAAATTTTTCCAGAATATGTCTAAGTGTGGGAATCTTGATAATACATCTCCATCTACTGACTCATAGAAATATAATTTGTAATTAAATTTGCCCCTCCTCAATCTATCCTTTTATGTTTTTCTAATATTTACGTGTAAGTCTCTTGGATGTGTCTTCCAAGTCCTTTATCTTTTTGCTCATGATTTCTACCTCTTTGAATTTTTGTTCTTTATTTTGAAATACTTGTGATTGATCTTCCAGGACACTAATTTGAACCCTACTAATCATCTTCTTCAATTCACCCACACATTTGTTTAGTTTAAAAATCATGGGTTGCTTTTTATTTTATTTTATGTTTTTGGTCATCGTTCAGTTCTTTTCTTGTTGTTTTGGTTTTCATTTGGGGTGTTTTTTTTTTTTTAAGTATTATAAGTAATACCATTAAGTTCATTTTTATTTTCTTCCAGTGCAAACTGAAGCCTCTCTCCCCTAGCCTTTCTGTCTTGCAAGGAGCTCTTGCTGTGAAGGTTATGTTATTTTGTCTTCCTTCCAGCTGCTTGATAGCCTTCAGCCATTTATTCTCTGGATCAGTGCTTCTCAAACTTTAATGTGTATGTGGATTACCTGGGGATCTTTTTAAATTCTAGATTCAAACTCAGAAGATCTGGAGTATGGCCTGAATGTCTGCATTTCTAACAAGCCCTAACAGGTGTTGTCAATGCTGCTGGTCCATGGACTATGCTTCCAGTAACACAGCTACTCAAATTTTAGTATACATCTGAACTACTGGAGGGTATGTTAAAACAGATTGCTGGCCCTACTCCCAGAGTTTCTGATTCAGTGGGTCTGGGATGGTGCCTTAAAATTTGCATTTCTAACAAATTCCCTGATGCAAATGTTGCTGGTCTGTGACCCACACTTTGAGATCCACTACCCTACCTAGATGGAACTCAGGTTCAGTTGCTGGGACACTTTATATACAGACGCTCTAGTCAGTAAGAGCTAGTTGGTTCTGCCAGGTAGGTAGGTGGTGTTCAACAAGTTCAGCAGGTTGCAGGCACCTTTCCAGAACACCAGAAGGAAGCTTCTCTCCATTCTGATGGTCTCCTTGGCTGCAAAGGCTAATGTCCTTTCAGCCTCATGGATGGAGCAGACTTGGCCCAGTTGTTCAACTTTCCCATAGAACCAAGGAGATCAGCAGGCCTCCCAGGGACACCTACATTTGCTAGTGCTATTTCTCTCCCCTCAAAGGCTTACAAATCTCTTCAGGGCCAATCTGATATTAGTCCTCAGGGCTCTCTGCAGCTGGTCTCCAGACTCTGATTCAAACTAGAAACCAGAAGTTCTGTGTCACCTGCCAGATTTCTCTGTCTGACATAGCTTAGCCTGCTCTGATCCTCCAGGCTCAGCCTGCCTGTCAGCTGCAAGAACCACTCAGCTCAGGAGACAGAGCATCAGCTGCATTGGCATGGTACAGGAGGGATGAGGAACACTATCTTCCAAATTCCTCCAATCTTTAGAGAAAAAAAAGCTGAAACTAGAGCATTCAGAAAGATCCTATGGAAGATGACATGGTAAGCCATGAAGAATGGGTAGACTTAGGACTGGGAAGGGGAAGGGTATTCCAGGCAAGTAGGTACAGTTTATCTTAAGACATAAAGTCAAGAAAGCTGTGTGTTGATTATCCTGAATGGAGTTTCTGGGA
>CAUYSK010101616.1:0-18921 GCA_963575035.1 Avahi laniger
ATGGTGGCACATGCCTGTAGTCCCAGCTACTTGGGAGGCTGAGGCAGTAGGATCGCTTGAGCCCAGGAGTTTGAGGTTGCTGTGAGCTAGGCTGACGCCACGGCACTCGCCCCAGGAAATAAATTGATACTCTGTCTAAAAAAAAAAAAAAAAAAAAAAACCCATAGAATGTACAATGCCAAGAATGAACCCTAATGTAAATTATAAATTTAGGGTGATAACAACATGTCAATGTAGGGTCAATAAATGGAAGTTGATAATGGAGAGACTATGCACAAGTAGGAACAGGACTATATAGAAACTCTCTGTAGCTTCTGCTTAATTTCGCTGTGAACCTAAAGTTGCTCTAAAAATAATAGGTCTTTTTCAAGAAAAAGAAGTGAATAAAGTAAATCCTATCATGATGCATACATGCTGCCCCTCATTTCTCCCTCAATAATGAGCTTCTGCTAATAGAGGAATTATTCCAAAGATTAATATTAATAATAACACTCTTATCTGAAATGAGGAACTTGAGCTCATCAAAAAAGAAAGTTGTTCAAATTATGAAGCAGATGTTCTTTCCCAGCTGTGTGCAGATCATCTCACCAGCAGTGTCAGACATGAAGTTCCAGAAATACAAAGATGCTAAAACAGCAGTAACTCAGAGCAGAGTTTACAGCAAGCAATTTAACCCTTGGAGGAGAGGGAGGACTGTGTCATTGCTAAATACAGGGACATTTATCAGTTCTGAACTTGAGCTATCAGAGCCGGTATTTTTTCCAATAAATCTAGTGAGGAGTGTTTGCATACTATTTCAAATAATACATGGTTTTATCTTTTAAAGTCATCATTATAGAGAGTGCATTGGTTAATCAGGGCTAATGAAATTGTATTCATGCCAGAATCTCAGTGCCCTTCAGCAACTGAAGTGACTAATGCTCTGTGGAGAGCAGGCTGAAATAGAGGGAACAGAATTAACTGAGCCACTTCAAAGATCTCTTGTGAGGAAAGGGTGTTATAGAGTGTTCTACCCTTCAATTTGTACAATACCCCAATATTCAAGGGTAACCCCAATTTTCCCCAGATCTGTTGCTCAGGATGGTGAGAAATGAAATAATGTAATCTCTGTACAAAGATCCCAGTGGCCTGGTGCATTACTGAGACTAAGAGGATGTCACATGAGTCCTAGACAAACAGGCACAGAAAGGAGGCAATAACATTCTCTCCTTTTTTGACTTTAAACAAATTGAAGACAGAACAAACAGGAGCTAAAATAAGTAAACAAAGACACAGCTAAGCATCTCAGTGATGTATAAAGATTCAGTTAAAGCAATGCA
Source organism: Avahi laniger (assembly GCA_963575035.1). Classification (NCBI taxonomy): domain Eukaryota; kingdom Metazoa; phylum Chordata; class Mammalia; order Primates; family Indriidae; genus Avahi; species Avahi laniger. The sequence continues at coordinate 1,320 of CAUYSK010101616.1, forward strand.
ATGCTTCAAGGATGACCCCGGACATCAACCTAAAATAAGGTGCTCACTTTCACTGGCAAAAACTCTCAATCTTCCTGCAAGAAATTGTCATTGTTTTAATGCTGCATTGTTGAGCTGACTGAGTAGGGGTATTTTTAAGGCTCTCACGAAATGAATTTTTTTGACTGCTTGGAACAAGATTATTTGTCATGGGGAATAGGCCCTCCACGATAGCACAGGATCTAAAATTAGCTATGTAAGAACCGTGGGTCAGCCTCATTTTCCACTCAGCACTGGTCAAGTGTTTATTACTTGCCCATTTTTTGGTTTGGCAACTTAAGTATGATACTGAGAATTTGGAGGGGGTCCAGAAAAAAAACAATGAAAATGATTAGAAGGCATTCCCCCATGAAAAAAATACAAAGAAATGGGGCTTATTTAACCTAGAAAAGAAAAGGCTCAAGGGAAACTTAGTAATTGTCTTTAAATAGATAAAGAACTAATGTAAGAGTGACATGAATATGATTATTTCTACCAATAGTTTAAAAAATGATATTGAAGCAGAAAAAAATTAAGCTAGATATTAGGGGAAGTTAGGAAGATTTTTGATCTATTAAAAATTACGGTAGACCAGGAATAGTATTTTTTATAAACATTTAAGAAAAGAATCCTCTAGTGATGCCTTACAGCTTAGGGGAAAAATGCATGAAAGGAGTTTCTAGAAGTCTGGTCTCTGAAATATGAAATACTTTTAGGACAAATAACTCAGCACTACATCAGATGTATTATCAATAGAAAAGTCTATTAATGAACCACTCCTGTCCATAAGAATCCTACAGATTAAAAAAAGGTTCACCCCTTGCACAAATAATGCAAATTAGAGTCAAATAAACAACAGAAGTTTAGACAAAGCAATTTTTAAAAAGTATACACTCTGATGCTTTCTTAGTAATGGCACTCAAACATGATAAAAAAAAAATCATCATTAGTCGTCAAGGTAAGCCTCTACTCAATCACCTCTAATAGTTCACCCCATCAGCTCAGAAAATTTAAACACCTTCAAGGTCAAAGATTTCTACCTGACTCATCCTGGAAAAGATTTCTCCTTGACCTTGCTACCCCACCTAACCTGAGCCTACACCTACTGATTCACCACTTTGTTTCCATCCTCATCCCTCACTGGAAATGAGTGGAAATGCAAGAAAACAAAGGTAAAACTTCCAAAAGTAGCCAGAGAGGAAAAACAGATTACCTAAAAAGAAATGACAATTAGACTGACGGCAGACTTCTGGAAAGCAAAATAGAAGGTAGGGGCCAGTGGAATAATATTCCAAAGCTGTATTATTTATATATACATAGAGAGACAGAGAGAGACAGAGAGAGAGACAGACAGAGAGAGAGAGAGAGAGAGAGCGCACACATCAATCTATAACTGATTCAGCTAACTATAAAGGCATTTTTTTAGATAAACTAAACTTGAGCAGTCTGTGACCAACAGAACCTCACTAAAATTTACCAACAATATTTTCTAAAACACAATTGAGCCTAGAAAGACCACAATGCAGTAAGAAATTGAAAGCAAGCTGCATCTCACCTATCTGGGAGGATTAATTCTAGAGCATCTGGGGACCATCTGCAAGTGGGAAGAGCCTGCCTAAGATTGGAATCAACAGAAGAAAAGCAGAGGGGAGAGATGGAGAGAGAGAGAGACTCATCCTGGAGTCCTAAAGTCAGCCATTGCCATTGGTGTTTTTAACCATATGAGATAATAAATTATATTTTTTGTTTAAACCAGAAAGAGACTATGTGGAACAAAAAATTTTATGTAAACTATGACAAAGTGATTTATAATAATACAAGATAAAAATTGAAAAGGAATCTAAATATTATAAACATAATTTTGTTTGGGTTATGAATTTTTAAAATATTTCTTTGTTGCTTGAGGAGGAGAAAAAGGAAGAAAGTAAAAGAAAGGAGAAGAGGATAACAAGGAGAAATAATCCAATAAATATGTCCAAAATGAAAGAATATAGATGTATAATGGTCATAAGGAAAAGGGAGGAATAAAAAATGACGCTCAGACTTCTGCCTTCAGCAACGGTGGACTGAGGTGTTATATTTGTGGAAATGAGGAAAACTAAAGGGGAAGCATATTTTGAAGACCAAAGTGAAGATTCAGAAGTGTAAAATCTTTCCAAGTGGAAAAGTAAAAAGATACGTAATTCTAAATATGTAAAGAGGCCAGAACTGAAGACAGAAAGTTGGGAGTACTCTCAGATGGGTAGCATTCGAAGTCAGGAAAGGAAGGAAGGAAAAGGCATTGTGGAGAGGGGAGAAAGAAAGAGGGAAGAGACAAGACCTAGGTCTGGGTCTTGATAAACACAACATTATGAGGGCAGGGCAGATGGAAGGGTGGGCTAGCACGGCAGACATGAAGAGCTGCCAGTCAAGTAGGAGAAAAGCTAGGAAACAGGAGTGTAATCCAAATTAAGAGACAAAGCCTGAGTGGTTTTAAAAATATGTCCACAAATTCTTTGTTGCTCTTCTTTTCAGGTGGAGCTTAATTTTCTTACCCTTGAGTGCGGGCTGGACTTAGTAACTCCTTTCTAATAAATAAAATTAAGCAGATATTATGCTTTGTGACTTAAGAAACTATGTCATAAAATGTCATTGTAGCTTCTTTCTTGATCCATTCTCTCTCTCTCTCTCTCTTCCCCTCCCTCCCCCTTCTCTTATCACTCACTCCAAGGGAAGCAAGCTGCCATGTCTCGAAGACAGCCAGGCAGCCCCGTGCGAAGGCCCATGTGGCCAAAATTGGAGGCCTCCAGCCAATAGCCATGAGAGTGAGCCTCCTTGGAAATGGATCCTCTTACCTCCTCCACCCTTCAGATGGCTGCTGTCCCAGCCTTGGGAGAAGCCTGAGCCAGAACCACTCCACCAAGCCACGCTTAGGTTCCTGACCATCAGAAACTGTATGAGATAACAAATGTCTGTTATTTTAAGCTACTAAATTTGGGGGCTAATTTGTTATACGGCCGAAGATAACAAGCACAAGAAGGCAGAAGTGTCCACTGTGTCAGTGTTGCATGGAGTGGGGGGGTGGAAGCCAGGCTAGAAATGGGTCAAAGTTTTAGTGAAAGATGAGAATGAACAGAAAGTGGACATTTATTGTGAGAAGTCCAGCTCAGCAGGAAAGCAGAGAAATAGGGCAGAAAGCAGGCAGAGGACTGGGGGGACAACTGAAGCAGCGAAAGCCTTGAAGGTGAGAGGGAACGGGGTCTGGAGAGAAAGGAGACAGGCTGGCCTGTGATGGAACAGAAACACTTCTTCCGTGAGACAGGACGGAGGCCAAAAGACAGGTGTAAAAGTAGGTCGCATTTGAGACCTAGTTAATGTGGTTTTCTCCATAATAACAAGGTGAGGTAAATCCTCACCCACAGCCCCTGACAGGTGGGCACCCAGCCTCTGCTTGAGCACCTCACAAAGTCTGCAGGGACACAGTGTGCTGCCCATCCCCGAAGCAGGGGAGAGCCTTCCCCAAAACAAGACAGCACGAATCTTCACTCTGACATTAGCGGAATTCCTGAATCCTTACGTTGATTTGGGGAATTAAATTTTTTAAAAGAGAACAAACAACCCCCCTTTCTCCAGGTATGGTATTTGGGATGAGGTAAGGTTGGGGCTTTCATTTTATTATTTACACACATTAGAATATACATTTCACATTTATAATTTTAAAAGGATCATTCAGGACCATTAAAAAGACCTCCAATTACATCTAGATTATTTGCTTTAGTCAATATTCCAATGTACCTAATTAATGATAGACTTACTAGTCCTATAATTTTATAGGTTCTGTTTTGTTTTAAGTCAAATTCTCTTTCCAATGCCACGTTTAGCTGAGTCAATTTCTCACCTATCATTGGTCCTTGGTTACACGAAGTAATCCCAGCAGCAATTTCTAGTTAATAGTTTTGGTCACTTTAATCTCTACAAAGCATCATATGTAGGCTTAGAGCAGTTCCATTTTATCATTACCAACTCAGCTTGCTCAAATCTCAAATTCATACACAACTCTTAATCAGTTAGCTTCCACATATTACTTATGAATCATTTATCTCCATTCAGATACAGATTCCAATTGCTGATCCAAGATTAGCAGCTGACATAATTTTGTGTTGATGCCTCTTTCTGGAAGATACCAGGAAATGGTACCAAAACTTTCACAGCTGCTGAAGACCTTTCAGCTAGATCACTAGCATTGTCTTTTATCCATAAGAATCAACGCAGAATTACATAGAAGTTTAGGGTCTTTCAAACTTGAAGACAACATCAAGCTGGACACGGCAGCTCATGCCTATAATCCTAGCCCTTTGGGAACTAGCATTTTGGGAGGCTGAGGTGGGAGGATCGCTTGAGGCCAAGAAGTCAAGACCAGCCTAGGTAACATAATGAAACTCCATCTCTACAAAAAATTTTAAAATTATCCTGGTGTGGTGGCATGTGTCTGTAGTTCCAGCTACTCAAGAGGCTGAGGCCGGAGGATCACTTGAGCCTAGGAGTTCCAGGTTGCAGTGAGATTTGATGACACCATTGTACTCCATCCCCGCTGGGCAACAGAGTGAGACTCTGTCTCCAAAAAAATAACAACAGCAATGCATTCCATAGTCAGTCAAGTCTTAAATTTAGTGAAGCATCACCGTCATAGATCATTCTGAACTTGTCTCTAAGACAAGCAGAGATCTGAGTATCGGATTAGTGATTCTCAAAGTCTGATGCCCAGAACAGCAGCAGCAGCAGCATCAGAGAATTTGTTAGAAATGCAAATTGTCTGCCCCGCTCCAGACCTACTGAATCAGAAACTCGGGGGTGGGGCCAGCCGTCTGTGTTTTAGTATGCCCCGTCCCCAGGTGACTCTGATGCTCACCAAAGTTTGAGAGCCACTGAATTAGATTTTGATTTCGAATCAGTGGATCATCCTGTAACAGAACCAAATGCTGTGAATTTGATTTGGGATGTTTATGGAACCACTTCTCAGAGAACAATTATATAACCAAGGGCAGAAAACCTATTTGTTATCTTACTGTGTGCTGAGAGAACTGGGCAATCCATAGGGAAGCATGAGAAATGGTTCATCTTTTTGAAAGGGGAGGCTTTAAAAAGCAACAGGGGTTAATGCTGCTCTGAAATATAAAGGAAAAAATGAAGCTCCAAAAAACATCAGCACTGACTAGCAATTTCGTTTGTTTTGTTTGTCCCTTTCTGAAGGGACACTGAGAAACACTTGTGGTTTTGACTCCAAGGTTGACAGGAGCCATCAAGGAGGAATAGAAAGTGATAAAGGGGAAGGAATGGCCCATTTCTTGGGGTCCTTCTGCATCGCACCTGCAGCACACAGGCTGAGCCACAGCAACAGCTCAAGGCTCGGCAAGAGCATCCTGCGGTTCCAACCTGATTGACGAGGGGGCCAAGCTCAGGGGATCCGGCTCAGGGCTGCTAAATGTGATCCATTCTTCTGCTTTAAAAATTTACTGGTTTTTTTTCTATTAAGTTACTTACAGAAATTTATTTTAAAAAAGCATAATATGATAAATTATAAGCCCATACAGCACAAAATATGGAATTAGTTCTGCTAGAGTCAAACAGGAGAAGTACAGCCTGTATCGATACACTTGAGCTATTACAAAGAACCAACAATCGGACAAGAAAAAGGGACCGTCTCTTGAGAAAGTATTAATTGCCTGACACATTGTGTTAGAGCGTTCGAGTCAGTTTCCATTCTAGGAATGCTCAACTCTCTAATTCTTTGCTTTGAAAAGTTAAAAAGAGAAAGTCCATCCAATTTTAGTACATTGTTTCTACTTTTCCTTAGCCTTTCAAAACTGCTCCGCCTGTTTACATTCTTGGTCTTGGACTGCTTGGTAAGGTTAGGACAGCGTAAAACATTTGTTCTTGCTCCAATCTTATCCACTCTCCCTGTCCCTGCTTAAATTCTTTACTGTAGGTGTAATCCGAAATGATATCGCCCCTGAATTTGAACAACTATTGTCTACATAATTTATCTGACATTTTATTGTATACTTGTCTTATCACATTTCTTCTCTCATTGATCGCCCTATATTCTGTGGTGTCATTTAGTCACAACCTTCAAGAACTTCAAATGGCTTATTATACAATTTGTGTCTCACCACATGTACACTTAGCTAACGTATTTTTAGGCTTTACCTATATGCACAAATTCCAAATATTGTGACTGAAACAATTACCCATTTCATTCTAACTGGCCAGTTTAGTCTTTTGTTTGTTTTAAATCAAGCTGTCTGGATTAACCTTTTGCTTCAGTTCCATTTGACACTGGGCTAGGCACTGAGGATACAAAGATGAACAAAACAACAAAAAAGCAGCTCACTGTCCACTGAGGAATGAATTTGTCTAAAGCCAGCTCTGCTACAAAAATGTAGGAGTACTATAAATGACCAAAGAAAATAAATAAATACCAATGCCTGCAAGCTCTCTATACAAAGTGTGTCTGGCTAGGAGGAGAGGAGAAAGGAAGGGGAAGAAAAGACCAAGTAAAGTGAAGGGTCCTGGTATAGTCAGAGAAGGACCAATGCTTTCAGTTGTGCCAATTCCTACCGGAGCATGGCAGAGTCAGGAGTTGAGTAGCACCAAGCTGCTCATCACCCAGCATACTGAAGTTGGAAACAGCTTCTCTTCCTTCTGAAAAATCAGTCCCATGCTCTAGAGAACTCATGCTTGGATTATTGTGATAGCCTGTTAGCAGCTCCTCCTCTGCTTTCTATTTCTAGCTTATAATTGGTTCAAAATGCAGCTGCAACACTAATTCCTAGTCCATCTCCCAGGCTGCTCACATGACTTTCATTTCCTAATAAACATTACCCCCTTTTACTTTATGAGATGGACTTGAGGCATTAATTTTTATATTCCAAATCCTTCTATAATAGACCTGAAAATACCTAGACTCTATACTTATTCTAGTGCCTAGCCTGAAGGTAAGATTCAGATGTGATTCCTCTGAAAGATTTACATCTAGGTTTAAGGCTGGTATTCAGTTATATGTCCAGTTCTGGGTTAAAGGCTGTATCCAGTTCTTCTTTACCAAGTGGAATGTAGCAGCATCTAATGCTGGGGTAATGCATCTAATGTTCCATTCTCAAATGTAACACCACATAGTAATATCATTTCCATCCCTCTCAATCCACTGCTGTTATTATGCTCAGACCAAGATTGTAAAGTAGGTTCTAAATAAGCCATGCAGAAAGTAGAAAGAATATGGACTTCAGAGGCAGGCGGATCTGGCTTTAACCTCAGCTATTGGGTTCTCTCATTCATTCATGAATTACATTTATACATTAATACATTTATTCAGTAATTACTGAGCACCCACCATATGCCAGGAAGTTACATGGCTGCTAGGGCTGCAGTGATGACCAAGATATACTCCCTCCTTGCCTTGTGGAGTTCAGAGCGTGGCAGGACAGGTGATCATTTTAAGAGAGCTTGGTGGATGCCTTGGTGATGAGAGGCAGAGGGAGCTCTGAGAGCACAGAGGACACCTCACGAAACCCAAAGAGGGTGGCTTCCAGCAGACACCCCATCTGGGCTGAGCATGGAAGGAGATGGGGGTAGGCAGCAATCCAGGAGAGGAGAATGTTTTAGGCATGTAGGGAGCAGAATGTAGAGACTCCAAGGATGAGAGCGCACAGCAGAATAGGGAAATGCAAGAAGTTCGATGTGGCTGAAAAGTGACGGGTAGGAAAGAGCCTGGCGGATAATGAGGTGGAAACAAGGTCGTACTTGTTCATCCTAATGTGTCTGGAGTGAATTGGGAGAACCATGGATAAAGGCTGAGCAGGAGAAGATAAGATGAAATCAGAGTTTTGTATTTAGAAGGCTCAGTTTCACAAGTGTATAGAGAAAGAATTGGAGGGAAAAACAGACTCGGGGAAAGGAAGTCATCTGGGAATCAGTTGCTATAAATGAGGAAACCAACGTTAAGGACCTGAACAAAGGCCCTGGCAGTGGGGACAGAGAGGAGAGGGAATATTCGAGAGAAGAGTTAGGAACCAGAATCAGCAGAACCTGGAGACACATGGGAAGTAAGGAGTAAGAAAGTAGAGGAAGGAAAGAGTGACTCCCAGGTTCCTGGCTCACACGGTAGTGTCATTCCTAAAACAGGGACTCCTGGAGGCTGCGCCTATTTTGAAAGGACAATGAGCTCAATTGTGGATGTGTAAAATGTGAGGTGCCAATGACACAACCAACTGTAGGAAACCAATGGACATTGAGCTAACTTGTCTGGAGCTCAGCACAGCAACGTGAGCAGAGCACGTGGGCGTGAGAATCGTCGGCATAGAATTGGTGAGTGAAGGCATGTGACAAATGATATTGCACAGAGAGGGTGCGTAAGCAGGGAGAACAGAGCAATGACCTGGGAAACATTAGTATTTAAGGGATGTCCAAAGGAAAAGGAGTCCAAGAAAGATCCCATGAAGGAGCTTCTGGAGAGGTATGAGGGGGAATTTTTCCACCACAAAATGCAAATAGCAATCTACATCCCTCAGGGCTGTTGTATGAATTAGATAATGTGTAGGTATAACTAAATGCAATGTCCCTGATAGACCAAGTTTGTAACAAGTACATAATAAATGGTAGATTTCATCATTAATGTTACTATTTATAATAAAAATAATACATGAAGTTCCCTTAGGCATTTAGGGAACTTAAATTCCCTAATTTAAGTTAGGGAAAACAGATGTCTGTTTTTTATCACACCTCTTAACAGATCAACTCTGAACATTTGTAGTACAGTTATAATCATCTGCATAAAAGCCTCTAAGTGAAAAAGCACACATGCTTATTCCAGGTGATATATCTGAAACAAACCAATGTAAGCATGAACTTCTGATATGACAGTAAGTAGCTTAATTAATAAATTTACTTTTCTGTCCATTCTGTAACTGTATTGGTCCGTTCATGAAAACAGCAAAGTGAATATACAAGGCTGAGAATAAAATTTGGAAAAAGAAAAAATTTAAAGGGCATTAGCCACCAAAAAAAATGGCTATAAATAGCAAAGGAATTGTCTATAAGTATGTGGCTGAGGGGTTTTGGAAGCATCTTGTTTAATCTAAGGTGCAGGGCACATAGCACACACTGAAATATTCACAGTATCAATCAGTGTGCGAGTTTGGCACACGTAGCCAACAGTTGCATCTCTCCACCTGGACTTCCCATGGACACCTCACGTTCAACCTATAAACCTTACTGTCTGTCCCACAAAATCTGCTCTCTTTTCCACTTCCCCAAGCAACTTAATGTCATTATCACCCAGCTAGGCAAAGACTCTGGGCCCTGCTCCATCCCTCACCCCCACACTGCAGCAGCCCATCCATGCTATGTCCTGACAACACTCGATTCTCCACCTGGAGTCAGAGTGGCCTCTCTAAAGTACACATGTCTCTCACATTACTCCCCTGCTTGATACTGCCAACAGCTCCCCATTGCTGCAGGAAAAATCCAAACTCTTTGATGGCATAAAAGACTCTCCACAATCTGACCCCAGCTGGCCCCCAGCAAGCTCACCCCTTCCTCCAAGCTCCCTGGAACCCCCATGCTATTTCACACATCCCTGCCTTTGTTCAGGGGTTTCCCTCCCATGTCACCATGGCTGTGCCCCAGAGACACCTCTTCTCTGAAGCCCTCCTGACCACCATCCTTTCCATCACCACAGGCAAGGACCTCTGCACTGTACTCCCACCCTGCCTATCATACCATGACCCCTACAGTATGCTACTGTAATTACTCTGTTGTATGATTAGCTCTTTGAAAGTAGGGTCACTTCTTAGTCTCCTTTGTATCCTCCACGTTTAATACCTTGCCTGGCATATAGCAGGTGCTCAATAAGTGTTTGCTTGCATGTATATCTTATTTATTACTAGGTATTAGTACTTTACTATAGTAGGGTTTTTTATTTGATGCTGTCGTTTATTCAATAATCTCTTATCAATGGAGTTTGAGTAAAGCAGTTCTAGAGACCTGTCACCTCTTGGTACATTGATAAAATTTTGATTCTGGAGTTCAAAAAATGCAGAAATTCCTTGAAAGATGATAACCACATCAAGATAAATTCATCCAGTGAGAACCATCTAGTCCAGTGAGGACCATCTACTGATGCCTTTTCTAGTTCCACCCAAATTACAATCATCTACAGTGTGCTTAGGGACATTTAAAGGGGTTCTTTGGGACTAAGTATGACAATAAATGGACTGAAGTTTTATGAAGAAAATTATAAACCTCTATGGAGAGATATAAAAGAAAACTTGAACTACCTAAAAGCAAAAGGGGCAAAGGATGTAAACTAGCAATTCACAAAAGAAATGGAACTGCCCACGTAACCATGTAAGAAGATTTTCCACATCAATGATTTTTAAAAATGAGTTAAAACAATGTACCATTTTTTCAATCTAAAAAGGATTTAAAAGACTAATCGTGTTTGGTGTTCATCAAGGGTAGAGAAACAGACAGTGTCGTGTACTGTTGATAGGAGTATAAATCACAATACCACCTTTGAAGGGAAATTGGCAATATCCAAAAAAATAGTAAATGTGTATGTTCTTTAGCCTACCACTCTCATTTCTAGGAATTAGTCCTGTAGAATCACTTGTATGAATGCACAAAAATACACGTACATGGCCCATGTTCACAACAGCACTGATTATGATAGCAAAAAGAATTGTGAATAACCATATGCCCATTATATGATGCTAATTGAGTAATTTTTGGTGCATCTATGCAATAGAATTCCATACATATATTTTAAAGAAGGAAATTATGAGATAGAAACATGCCCAATATGATTTATGAAAATTATAGAATAATTCAGTGAAACAATTCCACTTAAAATAAATACGTACCTAAAATTTTTCACCTTCGGGCATTATGGTACTACCTTCACAATTGTTGCCATATTTTGTGTAGCACTTGTGCCATTAATTACTTTTTTCTTAAAATCAACTAATGTTTTTTATAGTAATGAATTCATCATGAGAAAAATAATAGCCATGACATTTTGAGTTTAATATATGAATGTCTTTCTGAAATACCTGAAAATAAATGTAAAATACTAAAATAAAATATGTTCATCCCTCTATCACCTAAAATCATCTCTTCTGTGTCCCATTAGTATTTCACACATCACACTTCGAGAGCCGATGTGAAGGTTGGCAAAGAAAACCAAATGTGGGGGGCCCCTCCAAACTGATAACAACTGAAATCTCTGCTGGTGGCCTGGGGCGGGATATTATAACGAACTTTCTTTTTTTCCATTACAGATGCTAGGGATATTTAGATTTTTACAATGAACACATAGTGCCTTTGTACTCAGGAATTAATAAATAGTTATTCCAGGTTTCCTCTGTTTTAGATTACCTGTCAGAGAAAGAAATATCACACTAACTAGACGAAAGGTGACGGAAAGGAGCTGTAAATGAATCGCTTTTGAAATGAGGCCCTCGCTGTGCTCTAGCAACAAGGTGATCGCTGTCATCGAAATGTCAACAGTGGGACTGGTCTGTGATTGTGAAAGAGGAGCGTGTGTGCATGGACAGTCTGGTAATGAAGTGGCTGCCATCCTCAACACCAGCACCTGTCCCCATCCCAGGCCCAGATGAGACTGGAGAAAATAGACTCCTCTCACCAATGGTGAGGATCTGCTGCCAACGCAAGACTGCTGCTTCAGAGGGGAGGGCAGCGTTCGCTGCTGCCCCAGGAAGATCTTGAGTGCTGAGGTTGGTAAAATCAGAGCCTGTGCCAGTTTAGAGATAGGAGAGAAGGGATCATGAGAGCAGGATTAGAAGGCATTGTGGACTAGACTGTGTAGCACGTTGCCTCACCCTCGCTTTGATCCCTTCACGGAAGAACCCAGAGATTGGCATTGTCCACTCATGAGACTCCTTTTTCCTCTCTATACAGACACCTCTGCTCCATTCACGGTACCTGCAACCTAAACTACTATGGTAGCAGCAGTGACAATGACGCAGAAAGGGTTACATCAGTTCATCTAAGTCTACCTGTTGCCACCTAGAAATCTTATTCTATGGTGTAAGTCCCCAAACACTGTACTAGGTAAAGGCAGCAGTCCTGATCAATTTCTCTGGTGCATGAGTACAGCTAAAAAATAAATAATAACCTGAATTTCTTTCCACCTCTATTAAACTTTTCTTTATGTTATACAACTAGAGACCAACAAGGAGTTGGTAAGATACTGGCAGGTGACCAAAGATGAACGTATGAAGGCTGTGAGTGGTGGCTCACACCTGCAGTCCTTGCACTTTGGGAGGCTGAGGTGGGAGGCTTGCTTGAGGAGTTTGAGAGCAGCCTGAGCAACATAGTGAGACCCGCATCTCTATAAAAAATAGAAAAATTAGCTGGGTGTGGTGGCATGTGCCTGTAGTCCTAGCTTCTCGGGAAGCTGAGGCATGACTCGAGGTTGCAGTGAGCTATGATGACACCCCTGCACTCTACCCCAGCAACAGAGAAAGACCCTGTCCCCCTCCCAAAAAAAAGATGAATGTATGATAACAACAAACATAGTGCCAAACACCTAGAAAAGACTAGCAATTACATAGACAAATAGAGATACTGAAATAAATTTAATAATTGTTAATTAAATAACATACTGTTCTGCTAGTCTATAAAATCTATGTCAGTGTAATAATTATTAAATTATTAAGCTTAAATTATTAAGCTCAGCTTCCTGGTATGCAAGTCTTGAAATACGTGATAAAGAATATGGTGTTTTTTTAAGTATAATTTCTAAGAAAATAAATAAGAAAACAAATTACTAGAATAAAAAACAGAGAGTTTTTTAATACGTACTGTTGTTATCATACAAAATTACTCTATTAACTAAATTAACCTGACACTATCACCCTTAAAAGCAAAGTCAAGAAAAAACTAATTTTTCCTCAATACCAAATAAAACTTTGACCTCTCTCTGACTTCCTATAGCATAAGAAGGCAGCCTCCAGCCACTCTGGCACTCGGCTCCATTGCTCTGGACGGGAAGGCAAACTCTAAGAGGTGAGCATATTTGTACTGAGGGTTACAAAAATGATATGGCTTTAAAAATCCCAAACCAAATTTATAAAATTAGAAACCGTGGGGATGGGACCAAGCAATCTGTGATTTTACAGGTTTGCTCTATGGAAAGGAGTCCAAGGCTTATCTCTGTTCTCCTCGCAATGTCTTTATAGCTCCCTATTCGATCTCTCCATCCCCCAGGAGGAGTTGTTGTGGACTAGTCAGACACGGCAATACCGTGTGTGTCAGGTTTACTAGTTGCATTAAAACTCAGCTCCTAGACATGGTTCTCTCCCCTCTGTCTCCTACAAGAACCCAGAGTGGCCAGCGGTGCTGACCGAATGCGTTCTGCAGTCAGCTCTCCCTTTCAGATGTTCTCACTCCTCTCTCCAGGAGAGAAAGAGAAGTTCTTGGCTGGACCATGATCTCTAAAGGCCTATGCACTAATAATATTATGTAATTCCCTTTCATAAAAATTAATAAATTTGTTTCCAAATAAAACAAAATGTGTTATATGCTTATATTGGAAGTATCTTTCTAGATTTTTCTAGGAATATTCAAAAAAGTTAACTTTTCCTCTGTTTGCTCCAGCTTTGCAGATGTCCTAAACACACACTACTAAATCCTCCCATAGAATACCAGAGAAGAGCCAGGGTTTTTAGGCAGCCTCCGCCAGTTCCACTCTATGACACATGGACTCCTTCAGCATGTGTGTGTTGGATAGTCTTCTCCTGATGGCAAGGTTGCAGATTCAGGTGTGAACTTCAGGAAATAAAACAGAAGATCCTCGCTAGCTTTGGAAAGGAACTCTATGTGGTCTGCCTAACTTCCCAGAAGTTGGGTCTTAGGTTCAAAGCTACAGCAAATGATAAAGTAGTACTCGGCTTCCTGGTTGTAGACATTGCCTCCTTATGTATTATATTTATTTTTCTCAAAAACTAAATGGAGGAAGCAATGGATTATGGACACTTCTAACAATCAAGCAGTAATCTTGATGCTCTGGACATTTAACAGGAATATAAAATAATATGGAACATAATACATGTGGAAGAGCTTTGACTCTTTCGGAAGAAAGCCACTGCATAAACCCAAGGGACCCTCCTGATAACCCATACTGAGAAGCACAGTCTTCACAGGGTTAAAGACGTAGACCTGGTTACTTCTACACTCCACTCTTCACGATAACAGTAAGCAGTGACGTGCTCTTCTGCCCTACGAGAGCGCTGTATCGCTGTGTTATTTATCATAGCTCCCTTCCCTGCTTGGCTGTGCCATAGCAGCCACGGTTCTCTGGGTTCACAGTCAAAAACAACTCTTGAAAGCTGCCATATGTTCATCTGTAGCTACTCCACTGAGCAGCTTCCTAAAAGAAGCCTTTCGCTCATCAAGCCACTGCCACTATGTGCACAGTGATGCCACAGCAAGGACAAGCCAGTCACAGGAGTGTGTCCGGTATGCTGCTGGCACTTCTCTCATTCCGGGGCCTTTTTGTTTCTCACAGAGGGGACACGGGCTCTGAAGCAGAAGAGATGACTGATAAGGTTTACAACAATTGGCTGTGAGCCCAGGGCTATTGGATTTCTCCCCTGCTTTAGCTGAAGGATTCTGCAGGATTCTTTCAGGGCACTCACTGCCATCTGGGGTTATATAATAGCAAGCATTCAAATAAGTGATTATTTGAATTTTGTGCAAAATCATCAAAGCCCAATTCGTGGTCTGGGAGAGAGGAGGGCATGAAAGGATTTGCAATTTCTGTCTTTGGCAGTGGCAGCTTATTACTGAGAAAGGCAAGGGGTCAAAATTTGATATTTTTTTCACCCTTTTCGTTGCCTACATACACAAGCAAATGCATTTGGCAGCCTTGAACCAGAGCCCTGGGACACCTGCCCATAAGGAAAAACCCAATTCAGGAAATGGACTTGTACTCTAAGTCCAGATGAACCTGAGCTCATTTCATAGGCAAAGCCAGCACATTGGAAAGGACACTCACCTGAAGTGAGCTCAGATTGACATTGTTTATTGGAAAGAAAATATTCACATTCTGATGTGTTTAGGTGTATAAGCAGAGGTGGCTCCTAGGAAGGGTAGGACAGCTGGCATCTGTCCTGGATAGGTGTTACATGGTTGACTGGGACAGAGGGTGGGGGAGGAGGAAAGCCTGCAGTTCTCTGACAAGTCCTAGTCAGCTAGGCACAGAGCTCCTCTAGAGGAACCTGGGGCTGCAGGTGGGTGCATATCCACACGTGCATATTCAGCTAGACGAATTTTCAGAAGTGATCAAAGATCCCTGTCTCCATTGATATACTTGTATGCAGAATACCACAAATTAGATTCTCTTCTAGAAGATTTTCTGATCAGTCAGAAATTTGGCTACTTGTAATCACTTGTCTGGCTTTATAGCATAAAGTGTTTTCAGGAATCGGAATCTTATTTACACATAAAATGGAATTTGTGGGGAAAGAAACCTTGGAGATCTTAGTTGTCCACAAGATCAATAAGCGTCAAATACGTAATGGAGTTACAAAAAAGAAAATAAATAAATAACAGAATCTTAGAGTCCATTCTCATTTCCAGAATTATAGTGTAGGGAATATCAGAGGTCACATTTGCATTGTTCTGGCACTGTGTTCCCTTCCAAGTGCCTCATTTTTAGAGTCACCCTCTCAGTTAGGCTGCCTTCAGCTGCTGGTAACTGAAAACTCCAACTAAAACTACCACAGATGCCAATGATATTTGATAATTTAAAAAACAAGAAGTTCAGAAATCCAACACTCCAATTCCTGCGATTCCATGCTCCAGCTGGGAGGCAGATGGCTATGAGCATTCCAGGCTCCTCATGCAGGCACAGTAAAGTCCACAGGCAGAAGGGAGTCACCTCTCCTGATGTCTCCTACTTAGGAGTGAGGAAACACCTCCCAGAAGCCTCCCCTCCCCTGGAAATCTCTCCTCACATCTTCCTAACCAGACCTGGGTCACAACCCCTCACCTAAAGCAGCCACTGGCAAAAGGACTGGGATTCCCAGTATTTCCAAAAACTAACTGGGATCCACTGGGAGAGCAGGTGAAGTAGCGTGGATGCCTGAGCAAACACAGGGCTCTGTTAGAGGAGAAAGGGAGGAAATTGCCATTGCACAGGCTACTAACAGTGCCTGCTACAGACATCATCAATTATTCTATATGCAAGGGAGGACAGCAGACATGTATTCCAAGTGATAAATCCCTTACTTAATTCAGAACCCACTTCTAAGGGAAGCTTCTCAGCTAAAGGTCTCTGAAAGTTGAGTCTCCTCACCAGATACCGTTGACCAGAAAAGCATAGAGCAGAGAGAGAACTTCAGCTGAGGTCAAGGCACGTGCAGCTTCTGCCGCCCTAGGACCTCCCAGGCTACAAGTGTGAGCCCTGCCAGCTCTCCCCCATCAAGACTTCAAGCAGCAGCCTGTGAAGTTTCCAACCAATGAAGTCATATAGAAGCAGTGGTTGGAGAAGCAAAAGTTGTTTAGCTCAAAGAAAGAAGACAAAGGGCCCAGCTGCTGCCTTCTAGACTGTAAAATCCTGGCCTGTGCTGTGGAGTCCTGGAGGTAGAAACTGAGTATTCTGAAGTTCCAGGGAAACAACTTTCAACTCAATGTGGATTTGAGGTTATTGACATTCGGATAGAATTCTCCAGCAACAGCTGCGGCTCCACTGTAACGCAGTGAGCTCCCCAACAGGGAGAGGCTCCCAAGGCCTGTTCATGGACAAAATTCCATGAACTGCGTGGCTTATAAACAACAGACATTTATTTCTCACAGTTCTGGAGGCTGTAAGTCTGAGACCAGGTACCAGCATGATTGAGTTCTGGTGAGGACACTCTTCCAGGTTGCAGACTGTAGCTTCTCACTATAGCCTTACCTGGAAGGGTCAAGGCAGCTCGCTGAGGCCTCTTTTATAAGGGCACTAATCCTACTCATGAAGGCTCCACCCTCATGACCTCATCACCTCCCAAAGGCCCCACCATTACCTTGTGGCTAAGATTTTAACGTACGAATGTGGGACACAAACATTCAATTGATAGCAGCCGGGTTCCCTGTTCTGCGTGGCCTGGTAGGAGGACATATCTGCCACTGCTTCCAAGCAATGCTCAGGAGAAACACTTCTTTTTAAGAAATTTTACACCAATTCCTTTAAAACGTAAACATTTCTGAAAAGGAGGCAATCTCTTTCCCCCTCATCCGCCTCTTTCTGAGCTTCCACTTTATACTGGTTTTCACCCGAGCCTCTCTAAAAGGCCAAGGCCACTCCATACTTCCTTAGGGGTGGAGAATCCTGCCTCATCTGGAATAATGTCTGTCAACACCGAGAATTACATTAAGAACATTTGGAAAAGGGAGGTGCCCCCCAAAACTAGCAGACTTAAGTGTCCCCTGTTGCTTGTCTCCTGACAAAACAACAAGAAATGTAAATGTTGGTATATAACTTTGGTGCAGAGCCCCTGGTAGAAGATTCCTGACTTTGGGAAATGCTCCTGTTATGGGATAA
>CAUYSK010101618.1:0-66000 GCA_963575035.1 Avahi laniger
AGCATTTTTATCATACAGTAGATTCCATCCATTCACTATACTTTTCTAACTGAGTTGTCCTACATGCAAGTACATGTTTTTAATGTTGTCTGTCTTCTGTGCTGTTCCTGTAAGTTTGCTATTAAAATACATTAAACTATACCTGCTTTTGGTCTTTATTATTAACCTTACCCATATGATTCATATTCAAAATAATTTTAGTATCAAATGCTTTGTCACCTTATATCTGAGACAGAAGACGAGAGGTTGAGAAAGTATAAGCTCTGTATGGAAAGGAAACAAGGGTACTGGCATTATTTCTAATTTTTTAGAACTTGCAAATAGTAAATCTCTTTGCCAAAACCAGATGATCTTAGCTCTTTGGATATGTTGTGTTCTAAACCAGTAAGTTTCAAACCTACCTAGTCAGCAGAATGACCTGGAAACACTTGGTAGAATCTGTATAAGTAAATTCAATTCTAAATGTTTTATTTTTTAAAATTTTTTAAAATTTCAGCGTATTACTGTCAGCGTATTACTGGAGTACAAATGTTTAGGTTATATATATTGCCTTTGCCCCACTGGAGTCAGAGCTTTGAGCATGTCCATCCCCTAGATGGTGCACACCGCACCCATTAGGTATGTATATACCCATCCCCTCCTGCCCCCTCCCATCTGCCGGACACCCAATGAAAAAACTTTAATGGTAACAAATCAAAATAAATATGTAACAATCTTTAGCTCAAAAGTTATCGCATTGGAGATCTGGCTATTTTGAGATGCTGTCTATTTGTTAACCCTGAAGTTATTCAAGCATCAATGATTGAGTATTAGCCCTCTTTTATTTGGTATCCTAATGATTAATGTGAAATGAAGCTAATGAACATTTTAAGACCTGTAACACATCCCTAATGTATTGACATTAGTTCTAACATTTGAGTGTTTTAAACTTTCCTGGACTCTATGTAAAATGTTAATTGGTTGGCTAAGAATGGACTCATTTTAAGAGCCTGATTCTGATATTCGATATGGCATCCTGGTTTTTAGTGTGATCCTTTGCATAAGCTTCTGCTGGAGAGCACTGGTATTGCTCAGTATTTTGTCAATGCTGGTTCCTAAAAGCTAGTAGCAGTTGTTCAGTGTTCCCTGTTTGGTCCAGTTTCTGCAGTGCAAAGGGACAATGGTAGGCCCGTTCTTGAAAAACACTTTAAAAGGGAAAGGGAGGAAGTTGTGTTACCTTCTAGAATCTGATGTGGACCAACTATTTACAAGTAGAATAAACCATCCTTTGAGTTCTTGTAATCAGTCCTGCATTTTGCTCTGAAAGTTTTAGTGAACTAGAAGTATTGTTTTCCTGCCCCATGAACTGGTTATGTTAGCAGTTAATTAACAAATATTTAGTGGTATGTGCTCATTGTCCAGGTATAATGCAATGAGTTGTACTACATTGTAAAATTGGCCAGGTAGGAAAAAAGGTAGCAGAAAGTAGATGAGCTTCGTGCTCTGTCTGCACAGATGTTTGTGTCAGAGCATGGTATGTTAATATTTGACATGTACTCCCATACATTGCCTATGAAGTAGATAACTTACTACTATTTACAAATGCAATAGAATTTGGGCAGTTTTAGTTGACTAGGATCTGGCCAATATGCATGATAGTTTTGAAGTCAGGGCTATCCTTTAACTCAAGTATGGGTGTGATATGTCTGCCCATTGATCCCTAGGTTAATGCTCAGTAACTATTAGGCTGATAATCCTCTTCCCTGTTATGCTCTGGAATGGCTATATGACAGCCCTACCCATAGTGAATTGGAGATGGACCCAAAATGTGTGGACCCAAACTATAGCTGGAGCCACCTTTTTTTTTGAGACCAGGATCTTGCTTTGTTACCCAGACAGTACTCAAACTGCTGAGCCTAAGTGATCCTGCCACCTCAGCCTCTCCAGTAGCTGGGATTACAGGCGTTCCTGGCTCTGAAATCACTCGTTTTAGCTTGTGAATAGTAAAAGTGACTTGCAGAAAATAGCCAAATAATACCTCTTAAGATTCCGGAGAGCCGGGTGTGGTGGCTCACGCCTGTAATCCTAGCACTCTGGGAGGCTGAGCGGGGAGGATCGCCTTGAGCTCAGGAGTTTGAGACCAGCTCTGAGCAAGAGCGAGTCGCCGTCTCTACTAAAAATAGAAAGAAATTAGCCAGACAGCTAAAAATATATAGAAAAAATTAGCCGGGCATGGTGGCGCATGCCTGTAGTCCCACCTACTTAGGAGGCTGAGGCAGGAGGATTGCCCGAGCCCAGGAGTTTGAGGTTGCTGTGAGCTAGGCTGACATCAGGGCACTCTAGCCCAGGCAACACAGTGAGACTTTGTGTTAAAAAAAGAAAAAATGCGTATATGTACTGTATATTAATTAGTAAGATAAACATCGCACAGCAAACCTATGATTTGAGGTAGCATCTTTAAAATATAAGTCAATTTAAACACTTTAATAATAATAATAGTTCAATTTTACAGGTAGTGCTGGCCAAGCAAAAGAAAAAAAAATGAAATTGGTAGGAGAACCTATGGGGATTACAAGACAGAATGCTGGAAAAATGCTTAGCACAGAGCCGGATGCACACAGTGAGAGCTCAGCTCACGGTGGGTTTTATTTGGTCATAATCATTTGGACGTGAAATAAACAGTTCTGATTCCAAGTGCAGGGGAGGGAGGTGGAGTGGAGAGGGGTGGCCAGGATTTCTGCTAAAGTGTCACCAGCCTCGAAGATCCCCAAGACACGCATGCGGGGCTTCGCCGGGCGAGGGGCCCGTGCAGCCTGGTGGCGCGTCGCAGAGCTCCGTGGCTCCACTGCCAGCACGACCACGGCGACTTCGCGGGCTCCGGGCTGGTCAGCAGATGGCCGCGCTTGAGGTCCTCCCTGCGTCTCGGTCCTCCCCAGCTCGCAGTGCCGGAAGCGGCCGCCGGAGACAGACTCCTGAGGGCGCAGCGCTCAGTCCAGGGAAACGGGGTGTGGGACAGGCTGCCCCTGCAGCCCTCCCGGGGAGGGGCCCGGAAAACTGAAGGCTCAGGTCTCTGTCCAGGGTCCCCTTCGTCCCTCCGAGCCGCAGCACCTGCCCAGCCCGTCCCCGCGGTCGTCGCTGTAGGCGGCTGTTCCCTCTGAGGCACTTCTGAAATCGCCTCCGGACCCGGCTCTCTCCCGGCGCTTCGCCCGCCCCACACCCAGGTGCCAGAGACCTTCCTAAAACGCTGAATTCACCCCCCAGCCACTGCCCGGTCCCCCGGCACCCCCGCATCCCACCCCCGTTGTCACGTGACGCGCCCCCACCCCAGTCACGCCCCCAGGGCCCGCCACCCCTCCGCGCCCGCAGCCCCCGGCTGGGTCCCCTCCGCGCAGCGCCCTCCCACCCGCCACCACCGGGGGGGTCCCCTCGGCGACCCTGGGTCCCCCGCCGTCCCCGCCCGCGGCGAGGCCTGCTCCTGAGGCCTCAGCCCTGCCTGAGGCGGGCCCGCGCGCTGTCCCGCGGCCCCCTCGGCCCTACCTGGGCCGCACGTTCTGCGGGAGGGTCGCGCGTGGCCCTTTGGAAAACAAAGCTGGTGAGTGCTCAGCTGCCTCCCGGGCGGCTGGAGGGGACGTAATATTTACGAACGGAGAAACCATTAGCGTGTAAACACGGCGCAGATGCTGGCCGGGGCTCGCGGGGAGCGGTAGGTCCCGGTCCCGCCGCGCTCGCCCTCGTCCGCCCCCCGGCCCGCGCCCTCCTGCCCCACGAGAGCGGGCTTCAGTCCGTAAAGCACCTGGACCTGGGTGGAACGGATGAGGAAACAGCTGTCGGGGAAAGCCCAGGACGCTCACGCCTCCGAGGGACAGTCCCCGCGCCCCCCACCATCCCTGCGGCGGAGGAAACCGCACCCCCGCTGGCACCGGCGACCCCACGCCTCTGGGTAAGGCTTTGCTGGTACCTGCCGCCTCGGTCCGATACTGGCCCGGCTAAGAGCTGAGGGGAAGGATGACCAGGACCTGGCCCAGCCCCGAGAAGGCGCATCCCGGATCCGGCGCTGAGGAAGGAGGTTGGGGACGGGGCAGTCGGCCAGGTTAGCATTCACTGCGGCCTCGAGGATGAGTGGGACTTTGACAGCTCAGGTCCAGAGACAGGCGATGCGGTTGTTACTTAGGAGCCAGTCACATGGGATTTTCGCAAAGTGACCAATTATGAGGTCACTGCGAGGCCTAAGAGCTGTCCCTGTGGAAGAGGGAATCCTAAGCCCTGGAGGAGCCGGGTCTTGGGGACACCAAAGGTGGAGGGTATTTAAATGAGCTTCAACAACTGTGTCCTAACTTGTCAGCAGTCTGGAAGCGGCTGTCTCTCCCCAGGGCTTCCCAAAGGCCCTGCTCCGTTTCTCCCATTGGCTGGGGAGAGCCCTAAGACAGATACCACCTTCCAGGCAGCATTGCCCAGGCCCCCTGCCTCACCCCGGCCCTGCCCGGAAGTTTTAACTGGACTCTTTTATAAATCTGAGGCTCATTCCCCCACCTCCCAGAATGGAGCACTGAACAGTGCGTCCTAGAGACCCAGCAGATTAAAGTGCCCTCAGCAGAGCAGAGGGAGATTGCGGCAGGGAAGGGTGCATCGGGAGAGAGAGTGGAGTGCATCACCTGTACTCTTGGGGATTTCCGCTGGTTTCACCCAAGATCTCGCCAGGGCCTCCCTTCCCCTCTGCTGGGGTTGGGGGTCAGGGAGCACTGCAGACTTCCACTAGTGTCCACTCTTGGGAAATAAAGAACAATAGCTTAGCCTAAAAGATTTCCAGGGACCCTGAAAATTATTCATATTGAAAACGGTTGACAGTTTACGGGGGATATTTGGCTGCATACTCCGGGTGAACAGATGTTTTTGAATATCTTCTCCATTAGGTGCCAAGCACCACGCTAAGCTTTCATTCTCAAATCATCGATTGCTGCAGCCCTGTAGAATAGGTATTGTTTTCCCTATTTTGGAAAAATATGGAAACTGAAGCTCATAGCAATGAAATGACAGGCCCCAGTCACATAACTGTTAAGTGGCAGAGTCAGAATTATAAGACAGATCTTGACTTCAATCTTGGTAGAAGAATGAATTCAGATCATTAAGATGTGTATGAAATATTTGGTAGGTTTTGCAGGGCACAGAAGGACAAAGATGGACTCACCTTCGGGTTTAGTAAACAGTGTTTTCCAAACTTGGAATCAGGGTCCTGTCTCACAGTCTTTGCCATATCCGTGAATTGCCCTGTGCCAGTTCTGCGTTTTGATGCTGGGGCCAGGCCTCTGCTTCCTAGCTGGCTCCCTAGTAGGTGCCACGGGTAGAGAACCACAGCAGGAGACTGTATGGCTGCAGGAGGAAAGGGGACACACTCCTTTCCGGAGGCTTCCCATGGGCGTCCTCCTGGGAACCTGTCGGCTTCCGGTTCCTGGGAGCGTCATTGCAGCCTCGGTTCTTCAACCCAGATGCTGAATCCAGCGAGCAGTTGCACTCACTGTGCAACCCCCCCCGAAATGCTAGTTAACAATGTTTTACCTACTTCTATTAAATTTTCTGTTAGAACAACTGGTGTGGCTTCTGTCTCTTGACTGGACCTTGACTGGTGCAGAAACCAGGTGAGGGAGGTACCGTATGGTAATTGTGAGAGGAGCTACTCCCCACTCTTGATCCCCGGGCCATGTGTTGTGGCTAAGGAGAGGACAGCACCCAGGAATGGTCTCTGATCCAAAGCATCTACTGTATCCTACCAGATGGAGCCCCATTCCTTCGAAATGTTGACTCCCAGCGGGCATGGCCCCTCACCCATGCCACCTCTCTGTTAGGTCAGCCGCTTCTGAGTGACGGGGTATGGGGATTAAACCAGTTGATTCCACAGGCAGCAGACCATTGCTGCTCTTCTTTTGACCAGAAACGGTGTTACGTGGACTATTAGGACGGTGAGTAGGGCATTCTGTAAATCCAGACATGATGGTGCTGGCAGAAACTTATGAGCAGGGAAGGCAAATCCATATCCAGAATGCGTGTATAATCCACTAAGGACAAATCTCTGCCCCTTCCATGATGGAAAGAGTCCAGTGTAGGCCAGGTGCAGTGGCTCACGCCTCTAATCCCAGCACTTTGGGAAGCCGAGGTGGGAGAATCGCTTGAGACCAAGAGTTAGAGACCAGCCTGGGCAACATAGTGAGACACCGTCTCTAAAAAAAAGATTAGCCTGGCATGGTGGCGCATGCCTGTAGTCCCAGCTACTTGGAGGCTGAGGCAGGAGGATCATTTGAACCCAGTAGTGCGAAGTTGCAGTGAGCTATGATGACACCACTGCACTCCAACCCGGGTGACAGAGTGAGACCCCATCTCTAAAAAAAAAAAGAAAAAAAAGAGTCCACCTAACTTGCTAGTAGGTGGCTGGCTGGGTCCCCCATGTGGCCACAGCAGGAGCCCAGTGTTGGTCTCTGCTGTTTCAGATCAGGCAGTTGGTAGACAGCTGAGTCAGCCTTGGTGAGGGGAGGGCAGGTTGTTGAGCTCATGCATGGCCTCCAGCCTTGCCACCGCGGCTGCCTTGCTACACGGGCCCATTGTACAAGCACTGCGGTGGCTGGAAAAGAGACAGACTCACCTCCATGGAACGGGCCTCGTTCACCTGATTGTCAAGCGCCCCTTTTGCAGTGATGCCCTTTGGGGAGCATTCACAGGAGGCCCAGATCCAAGGACACTCACATTCCATGCCCGTTTGGAGAGACCCATCTACGTACCCCCAGACCTTCTCGTTGCCAGTCTTCCAAGTGTGTCCTTCCACATCCCTGCCAACGAATCAATGCAGATCCCGCTCTGGCTCTCTCGGTCCAGACAAAGCGGGCAAACACACGTGCCTCTTGTAGTTCTGCCCACCAGGAAGGTTTTCTTTCACCACTTGTCCTTCAGGGCCACCTGGAATGGGCTATAGAACTGCAGCCGTCCACTCCGTTGATGCCAGCATATTGTGTAGTGCCTTCTGCAAACCAGGCCTGAATTTTTTCCTCCTCAGTCAACTGATCACAAGGAACTTTCTGTGAGGTCCTAGAACGAAAGGAAAAGAGGCAAGGAAGCAAGACTCGCTGTTGAAGGTGTCAGAGCCACCTGCTGGCACAGCCTGCTTGTGCCCAGACACTCACGTGCCGTTTCCACGTGGTACGAGATTGCTGCCGCACGTGCCCACTCCCATGGCATGCAGTGCACGCGTGGCCGCCTCCTGACCGGTAGGCATTCCATTTCTGCCAGGGGCCAGCCGCAAGCCAGAAGAGCAGTTACCTGCAGAACAGGCCGCACGTTTGCTCTCGAACCCGAGGGCCCCCGCTGGAGCTGGCCGGAGGCTCCGTGCGGCACCACTGCCAGACACCCGCTCTGCCGGATCGGAAGCGGCAGGCGAAAGAGCAGCTAGCACTGCACTCGCACTTGCTGTGCAGCCTTCTCTGCTCTGGTCCACAAAATTATTTACTTCATATATTTCTGTACGTTGACTCACTATTTTCTACCTAAATAAATTCACACTCCTCCTAAGCAATGGTCTCTGTGCTGGGCTGATTATTTTTTCTTATACAGGTATAAAGAAAATAAATACTTAAGATTTAAAATCAAACGCTTCCATCCAAACACTACCTAAATCGTCCTGGCTACGACTCGTGGCACCCGGCCCATCCTGTGTGAAACACCTTCCAGGAGAGGAAAACAAAACAAAGCAAAACGCAGACCAGGGCCGGCACAGCTGGGTCCACAGTATGCTATATGATATTGCTTAGATTTTTTTTTTTCTTGAAATCGAGTTAAATCTGACTCCAAGCCCTTGACCACCAAGCTGGGAGGAAATTTAATTTCAGCCTTTATTAGGGCATTACAGCGGCTCTGCCATCCGGTACGCTTTTCTAGAACCATGCCACTCTCCAGTCTGGTTGTGTTCTCCTTGCATCTGGATGGGCTTGTGGCTTCCCAGTAGCCAGTGGGATCCAGCAGGAGCGTCGCGACCCCAAGAAAGGTGAGTTGCCTCCACCTTGTGTGAGCTGGAGCCGAGCGGGCTGCAGTTAGGCTGACGACTGCCCTGGGGTTTTGTGCTGTGAGCAGCAGAGCTGCGGGGAGAGGCCGTGGGCAGGCACCCTGCTCACTGCCCAGTCTTCCTGTTTCCCCGGCCCAGGGACCAGGCGTGTGAGTGACAGAGGCTCAGATGATTCCAGCCCCCAGCTAAAGAGTCACTCCCAGCCTGCAAGTCTTCCCAGGTAATGCCCCGGACATAGTAGGGTAGAAACAAACTGTCCCCACTGTTCCTTTTCAAAACTCCGACTCACAGAAACTGTGAACATTAATAAAAAGAGTTGTTTTATGCCACCAAGTTTGAGGTGGCTTATTACACAGCAACAGGTATAATAGACCTTTGTAGGTGGACTTCTTTAGAGGACAGTGTGGTGACTTCCTCAGTCTCCGTTCTCCCTCGACATGGTATCTGGCCCAAGTTTGGATCTGACTCTTCCCCAGGCAGCCGTGGGCCTGGGCTTTCAGGGTGGGCAGTGTGGCTTAGGATCGAGGCTGACCACACAATTCCCTCATCTGGACACAGTCGTTGGCTCAGGGGAGGAACACATATGACTCATTTTGAGCCAGTGATACTGGAGAAGACATTTGATAGGGACCTTTAGGGAAAATATAAAGATTTCTCTATCTTCTGAGACAGATTCCAAAAGCCATGCACACACACACACACCACCCACCATGGCTGAGGAAGTATGATGCCCTCAGGGGCCACAGCAACCATTTTAGGACCATGAGTAGGAGCCAGCCTTTAGATGAAAGCTGAGACTTTGGAAATCAAATTAGAGGCAGAAAAACAACACCAAACAGGACTCAGAGACTTGAGCCACTGAAGCGAACCAACTCTGAAGCCCCCTCTACATGACTCAAGACTAAGCCAGTTGGTGCATTCTCATTCCTTACCACAGGGAATGGTTCAGGACTGGGTGTTTAAACTAAGCAGGTCCAATAAGAAAAGAATTTCAACATTTTTCTTAGGATAAAAACATTCTTTCTCCATCAGGATGGCATCGAGTACAAATGTGAGGCCCAGCAGATGTGGCAGCCATTTTTGCCTAAGGGACATCAGGGTGGGAACAAAACCGACCTACAGAAATGGGAAGAGCCAAAAGAATGTCAGAGAAAAGTAGCCAGAGCCCTGGTGACGTTATGAACCTCTGGATGCCTGCTCCACCTCTGCCCTGTTCGGTTATTAAGTCAGTAAATTGCCCAACATTTTATTTTTTATTTTTTTACTTTTTAAAAATAGACTTTATTTTTAAGAGAAGTTTTAGGTTCACAGCAAAATTAAGAAGAAAGTACAGAGAGTTCCATAAACCTCCTGCCCCCGTGCGACATCCCACCAGAGGTACCTCTGCGACAGTGGAACCCACATCGGCACGTCACTGTCTCCCAGGGCCCAGAGATTACGTTAGGGTTCGTGCTTGGTATTGTACACTCTATGGGTTTGGATAAATGTGTAATGTCTTGTCCCCATCATTACACTACCATACTCAGTATTTTTACTGGCTTCTTTCGCTGAATACAGTGTCTTTGAGACTCTTCCATGTCATTGCATGTACCAATAATTCATTTCCGCTGGGCGCTATGGCTCACACCTGTAATCCCACCTATTCAGGAGGCTCACGCGGAAAGATTACTTGAGGCCAGGAATTCAAGACAAGCCTGGACAGCATAGTGAGACCCCATCTCTAAAAATTTTTTTAAAAAATTAGCTGGGCACAGTGACTCATTGCCCATAGTTGCAGCTACTTAGGAGGCTGAAGCAGGAGGATTGCTTGAGCCCAGGAGTCGGAGGCTGCAGTGCACTATGATCGTGCCTATGAATAGCCACTGCACTACAGCACTTCAGCCTGGGCAATATAGTGAGACCACATTTCTAGGAAAAAAAAAAAAAAGAGCCAGCTTGCGCCTATAGTCCCAGCTACTCAGGAGGCTGAGGCAGGATGGATCAGGAGGAGCTCTTGAGCCTAGTTCTGGGCTATAGTGCGCTACTGCAATCAGGTGTTGGCACGAAGTTTGGCATCAATATGGTGACCTCCCAGGAGCCAGGGACCACCAGGTTGCCTAAGAAGGGGTGAACCGGCCCAGGTCGGAAATGGAGCAGGTCAAAACTTCCCCACTGACCAGCAGTGGGATTGTGCCTGTGAATAGCCACTGCACTCCAGCCTGGACAACATAGTGAGACCCTGTCTCTAAAGAAAAAAAGAAAGAAAAAAGCGGAGTCTAATTCCCCTCCCTTTGAACATGGGCCATCCTTGACAAATGAGGCAAAAGTGATGCTGCATGACCTCCGAGGCTAGGTTAGAAAAGCAATAAGCTTCTTCTTGGCTCTCGCTCTCTCTCTCTAATTGTTCTCAGGATACTTGCTCTTGAAACCCAAACCCCATGCTGTGAGAAAGCAACGCAGCCACACAGAGAGGCCGTGTGTAGGTGTTTTGGCCACAAGTCCATCAGGAGACCCAGCCAACATCCCATATGGACCAGACCTGTGACTGAGAGCCCTCAGCTATTCCAGCCTTTGAGATGCTGGGCTGACACCGAGTGGAGCAGAGACAAGCTGTCTCCACCAAACGCTGCCCAGATAGCAGATTTGTGAGCAAGGTAGATGTTTCCAATGTTTAACACCAATTTGCTTTGGGGTGTCTTATTATGCAGCAATAGATCACTGGAACAGGACCCCTCTTCTCTCTTCAGACTCCCTCTTGCAGGTCTTACTGCTCCACACCATTCCCCTGTCCCCTAGAGCACCCAGCATAATCTCTTCAATGATGCCAGCTTTGGGAAAACTAAAGCCAAAAAGGAAAATGTAGTAAGCTGCTAGTTATGCCTCAAAGTATCTTCTCCCCTTCTTCTATAGTAATAGAGTTTTAGATAAGATAAATGTGGTTCCTGCTAGAGACCACATTTCCCAGCATTCCTTGCAGCCAGATGTATCCATATGTCACTCCAGACAATGGAATGTGAATGGAAGTGATGGGCGCTATTTCCAAGCTTTGGCCAGAAAACATTGGGCATGTGCTTCTCTAAACTCTTTCCCCTTTTCACGGGCTGGAACGCAAATGGAATGATGTCCCGGTTGCAGCCATGCAGATGAGGACAACACCACAGGACATGGAGGGACAAGAGAGGAGGAAACCTGGGTGTCCGTAGGACCATGTGGAGCTGAGCAGCTTACCTGTCTCGAGCCACTGCTGCCCACCTCCGGACTGGTCATGGGAGAGAAATAAACTTCAACCTTGCTTGAATGGCTGTGTTCTGGGTCTCTGTTACAGCAGCTTAATCTCGACCTGGATAATACTGGCTGTGTCTCAATGCCATGGCTTAACCTTCCCCGAGGCAGAGGCACACAAGAGCCTGACTAATTCCCTAAAATGAGAAAATGAAAACACAGAGAGGAAAACCCAGCCGATGCTCAGGAAGTTATCCTGCTATACGGTCTCCTCCCATCAGCGCCGTGTAACTGGTCCCAGCAAGGGGGCTGTGCGGCTCCGGAAGGGGTGAAGCTGCCTTCGGATGAAGCCACCAGGGAGACTCCCGCAGAGACAGTGACATTAAACTGAAGGTAGAATTTGAATAGATGGAAAAGGCAATTCAGACAAAGGGAACCGAGCAAAAGGGTGGAGGTAAGAAGTGCCGGATCTTTCTGGGGGGTGAAGAAGAAATATTACCGTTTAAAGCCAGTTAAACACAAGGCAATACTTTGAGGCTTAAATTCAACACGGCAAATTCACAGGTTTAGTTCCTAAAAGGTTCTTCATGTTTCTGTGAGAGAACTGTCTGCAAACAAATCTTTGCTTGATGAGAGGTTTAAACATAATTACATCTAGTATATTACATGCATATTTCCTTGCTTTATTAAGTCCTTCAAACAACATCGTTTTTAGAGGTATAATTAACCACTTTGGAATATTACCTCGCAACAGAATGAATGCACCATAAACTTCAGATATTCTCTCTAAGGACCCCCTTGGTCTGTCACGTCTGCAGTGACAGTGAGTGATGTCCTGTGATAGTGATCTGAGGACACAATGGTTCTGGCCTGTGCTAGAAGCTCACTTACTCCTGCCACCTTGCTGGTCACAGATTTTCTGGCCACAAGGAAGGGCACTTCAGCCAGAGCTGGACTCTTGTGGAACCCCTTCCCCAAGCCACAGCGATTGGACAGAGAGAGGCATGTGACCCCAGCAGGGCCAATCAGAATTCTTCCCTCAGCTGAGGTGCAGAGGTTTTCTGGGTTGTCTCAGTCCCAGGACTATTAGGCTGGGGTTGCCGGATAGAGGAGGAGAGCCCGCGGGCAACGACAGGCATGGAGGAAAGTCAGACAGAGACCTGGCCGTGCGGAGTCCCACTTTGAGGGTCCCCATGCTTCTCCTCCAAGCCAAAGCCCTATTCCCATAATTCCTCCAGCTACGGAGCCAAGAAACTCCCCTTTGCGTTAGACTCTGTCACTTGCAACCAAGAGCCCTACCTAGCACGAATATGAGGGAGGCTGCTAAGGCCAGCCACTTAATACCAGATCTCACCAAATGTAAGATGCCCTTGATTGTAAAACATACTGATATTTTATGTACCACTAAGAAAGCGGGAAATGCTGTCAAATAAGCTATGACAAGCCATTGATGCTTCTCGGTTTCAGAAACATGAAAATCTGAAAAAAAGTGTGCTCCCTGGGCCTGTTGAAATATGGTGGCCATGTGCTCTGGGGTGAGTTACTGCGTCTCTGTGATCCTCGGCACCCTTATCTGTAAAGCAAAGATGACAATACCTGTCTCACAGGGTTGTCCTGAGGATTAGAAAGAATAGCCTTAACCTATCTACATGCAGATATTCTCAGAAGCATTATTCATAATAGCCAAAAATTGGAAGCAGCCTAAAGGGCCATCAGCTGGTGAATGGATAGACAAGCTGTGGCGCGCGCGTGCACTCAGCGCAACACTGCGGAGCCGCGGTAAGGAACGGACTACTGATGCAGGCGACGCCGTGGAAGAGCCTGGAAAACTAATGCGAAGTGAGAGAAGCCAGACCCAAGAGACTGCACGTGGCATGATTCCATTGATATGAAACGTCCAGAAAAGACAAAGCTCTGTAGAGCCGGAGAACGGACTAGTGGTTGTCTGGGGCAAAGGGAGAACGGGACTCGCAGCATTCGGGCCTGAGGGATCGTGTCGGGCTGATGGAAATGTTCTAACCCTGGTTTGCGGTGACGGTTGCACAATGTGGCAAATTTACTAAAAATTCATTGAATTATACACTGGAGATGAGTGAATTGTGTAAAATATAGAATAGATAAAATACACCGCAATAGAGTTATAAAAATAGATATAAATTGTCGATTAGTGCCTAAGAAACAGTGACCCTTCTCAGATGCGCTGGTGGCTCAGGTTCCCAAATCCATGAAGCTGCCCCGTCCTGGCCTCCTGGAAAGGGGAGTTTTCTCTCTTTTTACATCCCGCTCCGGGTCCTCTGCAGAGGGGACTGAGAGGAGGCACTGCTTCTAGAAACTGTTCTAGCCAGTTAGGCTGTCCGGAGTCCCATGAGGAGACAGCAGAGAGAGCCTCTGTCTGCAGGAGCAGACACAGGGGAACCCAGAAGACAGAAAACCTCAGCCCTCTGCACCCGCCCGGTCACACACACAGACTAGAAGCTGACTGACCTGCGACTTCCCAGCTCTGTCCTGCAGTCGGGAAAAGGTCACAGAGAGCGAAAGAAATGAGGGTGACTTCATCTCTGGGAAAAGCAGCTCCATCCCCTCGGCACGGCTCCCAGAGTCTCTTCTCCGATCTAACCCTTCCCTGTTACATCCCTCTGCGTGCCCCGGAGGTCACAAGCCTTGAGAACCGGGTATCGGACAGTGACCAGAGGGCATGTCAAGATGCTCTGACACTGTCAAAAATATTCGACCACAATCCCAGAAAGACACTTCTAAGAAAGTGTTCTAGCGAGGGGCTGGGCAGCTTCTCGGGCTCAGCTCCTGGGAGCTGCTGGGCCCTGCCTTGCCGGACCACCCAGTGCGGCCCTGGCCCTGCGCCCCCGCCCCCAGGCCTGCTGCAATACAGCAGGCTGGAAGGAGATGCGGGCTTCGGGGTCAGGAAGCCGCGTGCTCCAACTCCAGCCCCCCTTCCACGGGCCACGTGCCCGCGGGCAGACGCCTGAACTTCAGGGGTCACAGTTCGTTCAGCAACGGATTAGAGCACAGGTCGCTCCTGCCTCTCCAGAGACTGCTGTGGATTCACGGAATGTCGCCGGTGGCCGCACCGGGGATGGTGGGTGCACAGCAAAGGCAGGTTCCTTCCTAGTGCCCACTGGGGCTGCAAGTGGACCTGGCTGCCTCGTGTTTGGCTCCATTTTAATCACGGAAGTTATGTTGTCAGCGAGTCATCAGGCCTGACTGATGGCCTGCTCCCTTGGTTTACTGTGACAATTTTACTTTCTTTGAGACCCTGGCAGATACACTGGGGCCAGCAGCAAAAACAATGACCATTGAGTGGTTTGAGCTCAGCCATTCACAGCTCAGCTGTTACTGAAATTGCTGGTTGCTTACCAGCCACTTGCCCTTTCTTCCTTGGTAACTGACCCTTGTATTGCTGGTGAGGGGCTAACTCAACAGGAAATTTAGTCCCTTTTGTCCTTCATCTGCTTCCTCCTTCTTGGGACTTGGAGGTGATGGTTAGAGTACTAGCAGCCATCTTGTCACCGTAAGGCAATCTGGAGATTGGAAGCTATGAGCTAGTAATGGTAGAGCCTGGGTTCTCATGATGGTGGAGTTGCTATCCACCGTAGTCCATTTGGGCTGCTACAACAAAATACCATAAACTGAGTGGCTCAGAAACAACAAACAACAAACATTTATTTCTCACAGTTCTGGAAGCTGGGAAGTCCAAGATCAAGATGCTGGAAGATTCAGTCTCTGGTGAGGGCCTGTTTCCTCTTAGACAGTGCCATCTTGCTGAGTCTTCAGTCCCTTCAGAAGGGACTAGCTAGCTTTCTGGGGCCTCTTTTATAAGGCACTAATCCTAATCATGAGGGCTCCACCCTACAACCTAATCACTACCCAAAGACCTCATCTCATAATACAATTACTTAGGGGTTAAGATTTCAACATACAAATTTTGGCGGGACAAAACCTTCAGACCATAGCACTATTTAACCCTGGGATTCCTGCCACTGGACTTTTTATGTAAGAGACAGACACACATAACTAGATTCAAATTGACTTCGTTTCACATAAGAAATGTCTTCCTAAAAAACTAGTTGTCAAATAAAATTTTCATTCATCAATTTCCACACTGAGGAAGGATACTATGTCCTAAGCAATGTCTTCCTAAAATATTCTGCGCAGACTAGATTTTTACCAATGTAGTCGCTGCTCACCATTGACTTGCTTTATGAATTTTTAAAATGCCTTTGATATTCAATACTCGGTTGGTAGTGACGCCTAGCCAGGGTTGTTTTAAGTTTTTCAAAATTTTCACTCCTCAGTCAGTTGGATAATGACCAGTAAACAACACTTAAAAAGTCCCAAAGAGCCACCTGAAGAGAAGAATCCTTTTGGAAGAGCAAGGTAATAACCACCCCTAATGTGTCTTGTAACTTTGCATTTTTTAGAGCAGTGGCTGTGACAGCAGCCCAAGGTGGAGGGAACTGGACCCCCATCTGCTCTGGACAGAGATGGCCCCAGTGGCAGGCCCTGCTGGCCAAGAACCCAGGGTGAGTGGGCTGGCCAGAAAGCCCCCAGTCCTCATGTGAACTGCCTCCCTTGAAACTGGAGTTGAAATCCGGGTGTGCAGCACAGAGGCGGCCATGAGAGCAGGTGCACCCAGTGCAGGTCCCGGGCAGTGGGACGTGGATTCTGCAGCCTCTCGGAGGATGGGAGAGGGCTGTAGGCCTGGTTTCTGGTACTGCTCTGCTCAAGGCGGCCTCAAATGGCTCCCTGGGGGACTTTCTCCTTCGGGGTAAGAGACCGCATTTTCCAAAGTATATTCATGGCCTTGGGTGATTTCAAAAGTGTCCCGGGGTGGGGGTCAAAGCCATTTAGGAAAAGTGCCTAATTCCCAGTTAAGGACCGTGAGCGGGTGCATGGAGAGCACCGTCAGCATCGCCCCTGGGGGCCTATGGATCACGCTGGCTGCGGAAATAGTAGGTTAAGGCAGCGATCTCCAACTTTTTGGCACCAGGGACCAGCTTCATGGTGGACAATTTTTCCACGGGATGGCGGGGGAGGTGGTGATGCCAGTGACGGGGAGCAGCTGTAGCAGCTGTAAATAGAGATGAATGAAGCTTCCCTCACTTGCCCTGGCCCGATGCTCACCTCCTGCTGTGTGGTCCAGTTCCTAAGTTTCATGGAAGACAATTTTTCCATGGATGGGCGGAGGGGGGAGCTCAGTTCCTAACCATCCTTGGAGCTACCAGGCTGTGGCCCGGGCACTGGGGACTGCAGGGTTAAGTCACCACTTCTTCCAAAGATGCAGCTTCATTTGTTATAGACCACCAGGCACTGTGCTGGGCTCTGGGGGAAGGACGGGAAGCAACTTTGGTTTGGTTCAGTCCTCTAAGACTTAGTTTTAGGAAGAGGGTGGCAAAAAAGAGTAAGCCACAAACCCAAGTAGAGTCATGTGCACATAGCGATGTTTCTTTTTGGTCAACGAAAGACCAAATGTACAATGGTGGTCTCATAAGATTATAATACCGTATTTTTACTGTATCTTTTCTATGTTTAGACATGTTTAGGTACAGAAATCCTTACCATTGTGTTACAGTTGCCTGCGGTATTCAGCACAGCAACACGCTGTACAGGTTAGTAGCCTAGGAGCAACAGGCTGTCCCATGTAGCCTAGGTGTGTAGTGGGCTGTACCGTCTAGTTTGTGTTGGTACCGTCTATGAGGTTCACACGATGACAAAACTGCCGAGCAATGCATTTCTCAGAAGGTACCCCTGTCATTCAGCAAGACTGTCCCAGCACAGCTAGAAAGGCAAGTCCAGAGCAGGGCTAATCAGAATGCAGGTGTTTAAATGAGAAAAGAACTCAGTAACCTGCACACCCCCCATGCATAAGAGGAAGGATGGGGCAGCAGTTCCCCTGTGTCCTGAGCAGAGACAGGCCCTGCGGAGCGTGGTGAGAAGCGGCGGTGATCCTGGACACGGGAAGGAGAGGACCGAACACTGCCTGGGCCCTGGAGCATACGGGAAGCAAAGGAGAGGGCATATGCCTTCCCTGGGTGCTGTCTCCTTGAGTCTTATATTCACAATAAAAAGAAGAGTTCTGGCCAGGCCTGGTGGCTCACGCCTGTAATTTTAGCACTTTGGAAGGCCAAGGCAGGAGGACCACTTGAGGCCAGGAGTTCAAGACCACCCTGAGCAAGAGCGAGACCCTGTCTCTACAAAAAATAGAAAAATTAGCCCGGTGTGGTGACACACACCTGTAGTCCCAGCTATTCGGGGCAGTGGGGTGGGGAATGGGGTTGGAGGGAGCTGAGGAAGGAGGATCACTTGAGCCCAGGAGTTTGAGGTTGCAGTGAGCTGTGATGGCGTCACTTTCACTCCAGCCCGGGCAATGGAGTGAGAATCTGTCTCAAAAGAATGGAGGGATGGGCAAGGGATAATTGCAAACGGGCACACCTGTTTAGAGACAAATCGATGGACCAAATTGCCGCAGTCGGAGGAGAACTTCCACAAGCTCTCACCACCTGCCAGTGAACTCTGCCTTCTTCTTGTACCTATGGACGAACCTTCCCGGCCCCAGCAAAGGCCCCTGCTGTCCCTGCGCGTGCCATCCAGCTCCCACCCACTCAGGACTTCGCTCCAGCCGCTCTCCCCTCTCCATCAAGCCATGGCCATCAGCAGGACACACACCGCCTTTTCTCCCTTTCTGTCTCACCTCCCTCTCCAGCTACCCCTCTCTTCTCCCTTTACAGCAACGCTGGGCTGAAGGGCTGCCCCTCGTCTCCTCCCATTCTCTCCTGGACCCACTCCCACCAGGCTTGGCCCCGACGTTCCTGCAAAACTACGTATGCCAGCGTCACCAGTGACCTCTCCGTTGCTGAACCCAGTGTTCATTCTTTGTCCTCATTACTTGACCTTGCAGCAACATCTGGCCAGATGACCACTCCATCCTCCTGGTAACACCGTCTTCTAGGAGCTTCCAGGACAACACACCTTCCTGGTTTTCCTCCTACCTCTCTGCTCCCTTCCAGGCTTTTCTACCAATTCCTCCCCATCCCTCTGGCCTCTATGCAATGGAGCAGCCCAGGGCATGATGCGCGGACCCCTTCTCCTCTCCATCCGCCTTCTCCTCCCTACGCCAGCACGAGGTGGCAGAACTTTAATGGTGTAATGTGAAATTATCTAGTAGGCACATTTTAAAAAAAGAAACAGGTAAAATTAATTTTAATAGCATTTTATTTAACCCAATAGAGCCAATTAGTATCACTTAAACATGTAATCAATATAAAATTATTAATGAATATTTTACATTTTTTGTGCTAAATCTTCGAAATCAATTGTGTATTTTACACTTCCACACATCCCACATTGATGCTAAAGTTTCTTCGGAAATCCTTGATCTGAATTTCCATCTCATAAACTCTGCAGTTGAAAAAGATTTACACACCCCAGTTATTCCAAACACACTTTACAATATTCTAATAACTGAATCAAATATCAGTTTTTAAATTTTAAATTAATTAAAATGAAAACTTTAGTTCTTCAGTCACACAATTCCCACTGACTTCAAGTGCTCAGTTGCCACACGTGGCTAGTAGCCACCGGATTGGGCAGCGCAGAGCCAGACAACCTGAGAAAACTGTGTCTTTGAATCCCAGAAGGTCTGTGTGACAACTCCCGTGTTTCTCTCCAGCCTGCACGTTTCCTCTGCACTGGAGACCTGTCTCCTGGGTGTCTCCAACCTGACCTGTTCAGAACTGTGCTTCCCCGAGACCCACCGGCACCTACCAAACTAGCCGGGCCGGTTTGCTCCACCTGGGTTAATGGCAACTCTTCCTGTTGCTCGGGCCAGAACCTTGAGACTCTCCTTGATCCCTCCGTTTCTCTCTCCTACCTTTATGTCCGGTGGGGCAACATATCCCGTCAGCCTTTCCTTCAAAGTGTTGCCAGAATGCCACACCTCGCATCACTTCCGCAGGCAGCCAGCCCCTAGGATGCTCTCTCCTGGGATTGCTGCGAGAGCCTCCTGACTCGTCCGTCTCCGCTTCTGTTCCTGCTCCTGCGGTCTGTCTGTCCCCACAGTGCTCCGTTTCAAAGCCACAGGTGTCCCTCCTCTGCTCAGAACCCTTCCATGGCTCCCCAGCGCCCTGGGCGTGAAGCCCAAGTCCTTACAATGGCCCACTGGCTCGCTGCACGCCCTGACCCCTCCACTCTGACCTCTCCGGCCCCAGCATCTGCTGGGCACCTCCTCTTGACACTGCTCCAGCCACCCTGGCCTGCTGTTCCTGGAACGCAGTGGGCCACACGGTGTGCGTGGCTGGCTCGTTCAGTTCCCTGTGGCCTTTCCTCAAAAATCGCTCTCGCCTGCCCAGGAGGCCTTTCCAGGCACCCTATCCGAGACTGAACGGCTGCTCTCACATTCCACACCCTCCTTCCCCGCTCTGCATCGCTTTGGCCTTTCTCACTAACGCATCACACCTGTCAGCACGTTGCTGTCTCGCCCCCCTCACAGCAGAAGCTCCGGGAGGGCAGGGATTGGCATGTATGCTTGCGGCTGTAGCTCCAGTGCCGCGCACCTACTGGGCGATCGATAAATATTTTAAATGAAAGAACGGACGACTACTGGGCAGGGAGAAAAGTTGGAGCAAATGCTCCCTTCAAGAAGTCTGACGGCGGAGCTGGGGCGCCGAGGCCGCTCCATGGGGCGTGGGGGCCCCGAAACCTCCCGCCCTGGACCTCTGCTCTCCGCGAGATGCGCGAGGTGGGAACCGCGGCGGCCCTGGAGGGCGGCGGTGGCGCGGCCTTCCCGGGCGGCGGGGAGCGGAGAGGCGGGCCGGCCTCCTTGGCACCGCCGCCTGCGGCCCAGGGAATCCCGGGCGCCGCGAGTGTCGAAGAACTCGGAAAAGCAAGTCGCATCTCCACACGCCAGGTGAGGATTTGCTCGCAGGAGCCGCAGTGTCAGATGTCCCGCCGGGAGCGCGCAGGGCGGGCCGGGCTTTGTCCCGGCAGGAGGCGCTGCGGCCGGGAGGGGGTCGGGAGGACGCGTCACGTGGCCGCGGGAAGGGTGGGCGGCCGGGCGGGGGCCCCGCGAGCGCAGGGACAGCGGCGTGCGCGCGCCCGGCCCCGCGTACAAAGGCGACTCCCTGGCCCCGCGCCCCTGCGCCCGCCGGGCGCCCCAGAGCCCGCGCCCAGGACGGGGGAGGCCGCCGGGCCCCGGAGCCGCCCTTTATTTATTTCAGTGCACAGTCGGGGTCATCTGTCGTGAAGACGAAATCTTTCCAGGAAGTTTGTACCTATTAATATATCAGTTCCTGGCAGCTGCTTTAAGTGCCGGGCGGGGCGGGAGAGGAGCGCTGGCAGGAGAGGGAGGAACCTGCAGCTGCTGCCCGCGGCTGCTGTCCTCGGCCGGCCTCGCGCGGCGGGGCCCTGGGACAGCCTCTGGGCCTCCAGATCTACCCTCCACCGGGGCCCCCGCCGCGTGGGGTAGGACCTGCCGGACCCCGGGGGCGCAGGCGCGAGGCCGGCGGCTGCCTCGGGAACGACGCGCTCAGGCGGAGAGGCTACCCGAGGCTGCGACGAGTCCCGCGGCGGCGGCGGGGGCGGGAGTGGCGGCGCTGGGCGTCCTGGATGCCGACGCGTTCGCGGGGAGCCGGGGATGTGGAGGCCCAGGCCCCGAAGAGGTCGGGACGCTGGTTCTGACCTTGCTCCAGCCACACGACGGGATGACACTAGCCATTTTAAAGCTCGTCTGCTCCTCAGTCACCTTGCAGGTTGTGGTTATCTCCAGTCTGCACAAGGGGAAGTCGGAGTTGAGAGAAGTTAAATAGCCCGCTTGAGGTCACAGTGCTGCTGCCCAAAGGCGGCAGCCCCCATTTTTGACATGTATCTTACAAGAAAGGATCACTTGGAAGCAAATGCAACTGTATTCTTCCTGTAGTATCAGCCAACAGAATCTTCCCCTAAGGGGACCCACAGGTGCAAATGGAACTCTAGACCCGAGGGCTGTGAGCTTGCAGATTTTCATAATCCCCTTCGTGCCTGGGCAGAAGCTCCTGCTCAGTCTTTCTAGCCAATGGCATCTGGAACACCAGTCATCTTGCTACAGAAACTATTTTTAACACCCCTCAGGTACAAGTTTAGATAAAGACATCTGAAGTGTTGCCAAAGCCACCTCTAGCGTGTGGGGTCCTGACAAAGTAACTTCAAATGCTAACTGTCCCCAAGGAATTGACCGAAGTCATCATGCACACAGGGAACATCACCCTGTCTCTTCCCCAGGATTCTAAAATCACTTGTAGACACAATGGCAACCTTCCTGCTCTGGAGTCTCAGCCCCGCTCTTCTCAGGGACTCGGTCCAGCTCTGCATGGAGGTCACTGGCACCAGGGCCAAGACTTGGACACCTCTGGGCAAAGGAAAAGTTTGACTCAGGTCTTCTCACTCCAGCCTCCAGGGTCCCCTCTCCTTGGCTCCTATCCCCTTCCACCCTCTTACCCTTCCACAGGCTTACCGCTCCTCCCAGGTGGCCTGAGCTGCACTGGCCAGCGGGCCAGCGGGGACGATGTGACAGATCTGGCATTTCAAGGTAGGACTTGCTGACTAGAAAGTCTTCCTGACCCCTCTCCTAGGACAAATGCTCAAAGGAAAGTCCCCACTGGAGTGTGAGGAGGGCTGGCTGTGGCATCTGTCTCCCCAGGATGCCAGGCTTGGTGATCCAGTGGAGGAATTTCAGCCTCTGCTGGCTGCAGTCAGCAGGAGACGCATTTTGGAGGCTCAAGTCCTCAAGCGTCTCTGCCTCCTGTGAGCTTTCCCAGCTCTGAGCCACACCGGAAGCGCCCGGCTTCTGTTTGCCTTCATGCCCAGGAGGGTTCAGTGAGGGGGGCTCCGTGAAATAAATGCCCCTTGCTCGGCCTGGGTGGGCCAGGCCTTGCCAGCTGCCTCGCTTGGCTGCAGAAGGCCTGCCAGGCTGCAGCGTGCGAGGCCTGGAACAATGACTGGTGGCATCAGCTATTTTAATGCAGAGTTAGGCACACAATCCTTGCTAAAAATAAATACAAAGGAAAACCCCAAAGTAGCTAAGCCTATTTTAATACCTTTTATTTTTCTTGTTCTTGGTTCTTTTGTCTTCCCCTTGCTTCTTTGGAGCTGCATTTCACACAGGGCCCACCCTGCGGGTTGTCAGGGCTCCCATCCATGTCCTGGAGTCAGGGGAAATAGATCCAACCATTTCTCTGAATGCAATTTACATGAAATGGGATGATGGCCTCACTTCTGAGACAGGATAAGGATAAAGGAGCCTAGGGCTGGTGAGCCCTCTTCCCATTCATCCCCTTTCCAACTCTACACAGTCCCTCTCCGGGGACAAGGGTGTTTGCAAAGCACCAGCCAGCAGATAAGGGATGCCCTGCTCCTGATGGAGCACAAATCTGAGTGCTTTTGGGCTCCTGGGGCGTCACTGCCTACCTTTCAGACAGGAAGCAAGGGTGACAGACACCTTTGGGGTGTCTACCTAGACTGCAACCAGTGAGCCCTCTTTTCTCTGGGAAATGATCCTCATCCACATCGGGCCGAAAAGGTAGCTTCCACCTTCTATGTTATTACAATTCTTTTCTCCCTCCCCCACCCCCACCTCCCCCACGGTTGATAGGACTGGCAGGTGGACACCTGGCCCAACCAGAGCCTCTTCGCTGGGAACTGGAACAGGGAGAAAAAGGGGGAAAGAGAGAGACAGAGTCCAACATCTGGGCCCCCTCAGTGAGCTTCTGTTGATTCCTTTTTTCCCAGAGTATGGGTCACACTTTCCTTTTCTTTGAATGTCTTGTAACTTGTTGTCCCACAATGGACATTTTAGATACTGCACTGCAGCCACTCTGCATTCCCATCGCCTCCCCACGTTGCTGCTGCTGTGTCTGTCTGCTTCCCGGCTTGCTTGGGCTGATTCTGTGAGTCCGTCTCCTCCTCGCACGGTGCAGCTGCTGCCCTCTCTGCTCAGTTTCCTTTTCTTTTTAAGAAAAATTTTATCTTCATAGTCAGAATGTTCTAATAAAAATATAATAGTAATAATAATAGCTACCTTTATTTTCTGGGCCTTGACCTGCTCAGGTTTTTCCTGCTTGTTTTATTCCTGAGCCTGCCTTTCCAGGGGCTGGCCCTCTGAGCCAGTGATTGCTCAGAGGTTGTACCCAAAGGGGTTGAGCCAGTGAAGCTTCCACTCTTTGCTGATGGCTCTGTGTGCAGATTGAGGGGAACACGTGCAAAGGCCAGGCGGGTTTGAGTCTGTGTTAGGACCTGCCATAGCCCAGGAACCTGAGCTCCACGGCAGAAGTGCTGAGGGGAAAACGGGGGTCTCCCTATGCTCGTAGACAAATGACTTAAGTCCCCGCCGGCTCTGCATAGCTTCCTCATGTCTCCCCTTCATGAACGGACTTATCAGTCCACCAGCATGGGCCCTGGGGAAAGAAACACAGAGACTTGGTTCTCAAGTACAACAGACTTGCTAAGGGTGGGGAAGGGAGCCCAGGACATGACTAACTCTGAGATGACTCCTAAGTGCCCCAACCCAGATAGGCAGGAGGTTAATTGGGAGCTGGGAGTGGGAATGTTGTGGGCACAGACTGGGCTCTAAAGAATGAGGAAGCCAGGCCAGGTGGCATGCACCTAGAGGCTAAGGCAGGAGGATAACTTGAGGCCAGGAGTTCAAGACCAGCCTGGACAACATAGCAAGACTCTGTCTCTAAAAATAAACATAAAGGATGAGGAGCATCTCAACTTCCCCCTGTGTACCCCAGTTTTACTCCCAGTGGAGCCTGCTGACTCACCCCAGAATCCCACCTGGGTCATCACACTTTGGTCCTTTCATTGGCAGATTTTCTCTTTTAGTTCTTCCCTTTGGCAAGAGCTTTCCTTGGTGGATGTTCTCAAAGATTTGTATGTTACTCTGTTGTGTGGGATGTTTTTTCCTCTATATACCTCATTTTTTATAAATATTTTACTTATTTACTTGCTGGGTGGATGACACATTCACATAGCTCAAAATTATGAAGGGGCAAAAGGGTGTTGAGGGCCCTCCTTCCCTGGCCGCCAGCAGTCCGGCTCCCCACTGTTCCTGTTCCAGCTGGAAGGTTTCGACTCCCAGCTGTGTGGCCAACATTCCCCTGCTGCAGGACAATGGGCCACCTGTCAGCGCCTGCAGCCCCAGTCCCGGAGGTAAGACTGCCCTTCAGGGCTCTGGCTTGGTGGGTGCAGATGGCAATGACAGCCAAGGTCAGAGCAGGGGCCTGGGAGAGGCTAGGGGCAAACTGCTGACCCCCAGGAACAGGTGTTGGTGGCCTCAGGCTCATGCTGTCTCTCTGTGTGCATAACTGCCGCTCCCTGTCTTGGGCCTGGCTTGGGGGGTTGAGCCCCACCCTCCGGGGGTCCCATGCCCTGCTCACCCTCCCCCAGGCTGAGCAGGGGCCTCAGGTGTTGCAAAGCTTCTGCACTAGGTCTCTCAGGACCTCGCTCCTGAGGCCTGGTCTCTGCCCCACGGGAGGCACAGTGGGTCCTCTCTTTGGGTGAGGGGCAAACGGCAGTTGTACTGCAGATGGCATGGGGGCTGTTGCTATTCGGGGGAACGAGATCAGGAAGGGAAGTTAGGGAAGATTCTCCCTCATCAGATGATCAGTTCTAGCACGGCCATGTCACTTCTTGAGGGGCAGCGGCAATTGCCGGCTAGCAGTTTCACTGAGGAAGCCCCTGACCTAACAGAGAGGCGATGAAGGAAGACGGTGAGGGATGTGGGGGAGGAGAACTGAATGTCTTCTCAGGCCGCTGTCTCCGCAAGAGGCTCCTCACCGGACCTGGCCTCTGTCTAGGTTCATCGAGGTAATTAGGATGGCCGTGGGGGTGCTCTGTGGCATCTGTCTCCCCTCTGACCTTGGGCTGCTGCCTACCCAGTGGAGGAGGTGAGAGCGAAGAGGGAAGGAGGAGGAGGGAGGAGGAGGAGAATCACTTTTTCTTTTTTTTTTCTTTTTTTTTGAGACAGAGTCTCACTTTGTTGCCCTGGCTAGAGTGAGTGCCGTGGCGTCAGCCTAGCTCACAGCAACCTCACACTCCTGGGCTCAAGCAATCCTACTGCCTCAGCCTCCCGAGTAGCTGGGACTATAGGCA
Organism: Avahi laniger; assembly: GCA_963575035.1. Taxonomy (NCBI): domain Eukaryota; kingdom Metazoa; phylum Chordata; class Mammalia; order Primates; family Indriidae; genus Avahi; species Avahi laniger. Next base: position 25,361 of record CAUYSK010101618.1, read on the forward strand.
TGTGCCACCATGCCCGGCTAATTTTTTCTATATATTTTTAGCTGTCCGATTAATTTCTTTCTATTTTTGGTAGAGACGGGGTCTCGCTCTTGCTCAGGCTGGTCTCGAACTCCTGAGCTCAAACGATCCGCCCGCCTTGGCCTCCCAGAGAGCTAGGATTACGGACATGAGCCACCGCGCCCGGCCTCAAGGCTCTTTAAACTCAGACCCTAACCTACTTTTCTAGCCTCATCTCTGGATACTTCTTCATGTTCATTTTCTATCCTTGTGACTGTTCTCCAAATTTACCAGGCTAGCTTACACTTGCTCATCTTTTTATTCAGGCTTTCAGGCCTATAATGCCTTCCTTTTCTCCCTCTTGGCCAGGTGACCTCTTCTCGATCTTCTATATCCAACTTTCTTATGACACCTCTGGGAAACTCTCCTTCATCCTGAGGCAGAATTACTCATTCCCTGTCATTTTGTTCCCATAGCACTTTATTCATGCCTCTAATCACAGACACTGTAACACTATATTATGATTTATTTATATGTCTGCATGTCACCAGGTTGTGTTCTCCTTCAGGGCAGGGGCTGAGTTTCATTCATGTTTGCACCCCCACCCTGGCATGCAATCAGGATTCAAGAAATATATGTTAGAAGAGTGAATAAATGGATGTCTTTGATTTGACTTTGTAAAAGATATAGGAAATATTTCTTTGAAAGGACATTTCTTATAATCACCTTTTTACAGAAGCTAAGGGTGTAAGATTGAATCTTAGCAAAGGCCGTTAGCAGGAAACTATTTCAATATCAACAGGGTATCTTGCTCTCTGACATTACCTATTACAAGAGTGTCAAGGAACAGTTGCAGAGACAAATCTTAAGTGCACTTAAATGGAGGAGATCACAAATGAATACGAATGGTTTGCTGATACTAGCAATCTAGGGAATGAAACCTAGTAAACTGAAAGGCCAAAAAAGCCTTAAATATTTTCATTTATCTTTTAAATTTTACTCAGAGGAGTTGGAAATAGAGGAAAAAAAATTACCAGGCACCTGTGCTGAGTCTATTTTTATGACTTCTAGTTTGAATGCCTTTTCAAAAACATTAAGGACATCAAGTCCTTATTGCAGATGATGTGTCATCTCTTTTTTGTCTACAAGAGTGTTGATAACAGTTCAGTTTCCAAGACCACTCATTTGGTAGGTTATTTGGATCCTTGGGTCTCAGGAAATTGTTAATTCCTGCCAACTTGTCTCACTAACTACTAGTTTTGAGAGAGATACATGTGACTCATCAACAAATCCAGAAAGTTAGGCCGTCCTCTTCATTGTTATCCTGGCATAATACTTTATAATTATTCCAATATTATTTTCAGTGACTTGGTTAAGTCTTGCCACTTTTTCCCTGCGCAACTTTCTTTGTATAACCAAAAACATCAGTTGAAAAACTTTCAAGAATCTTTTCTTAATTCCTTTCCACAAATATGGCCCAAAGCATCAACTCGATGGTGATAAAAAAGCTTGAAAAGAACTATATGCCTAGGGATTTCTTCTAGCTATTTCTCCCAGCTTATTCAGCAAACTTAATCTGCTGGCCAAAAAGGAACCAGGATAACAAGAACAGTTGGGTCATGGAAGCCGGAGCATCACAAAGTGCCTACAGAGAGGCAGATGGGAGCCTTCATTCTGAGCTGATCAGATTGTTGAGGTATAACTGACCGTTTAAAGACTAGTGAGCCAGAGACATTCAAGATTCTGGGAGAAAGGATGATTAATAGCGCAAAGCCCAAGAGAATGGGGGTGAGGAGTGTGAGCCACAGCATAGGTGGAAAAAAATAGCCTTAATAAGTGAAAGGAAGGGTGTTATTTGGGAGACAGGAAGTCGGGGGAGTTCCTCTGAAAGACTTCTGTTTTCTCTGAAGTTGGGGGTGATGTCATTCTTGGAGGGAGTGGTGGGTGGGTCAGAGGTTTGTGGAGGTTAGAAATGGCTGCTGTGGATAACGGGAGACACTAGCTTAGCCTGGCAGCCCTGAGTGCCCCTGGAAGGTGGAAAGGCAGAGGAACAAGCAAAGTGACGGGGCCAAGAGCTGCAGGCTGGAGAAGACAGAAATGAAGGCAGAAGGAACTTGGTCCAAAGGGGGAAAAGAGAAGGGGTCCAAGAAGCTGAGTATGAGGACCATCTGAGGAAGGGACATTTTTAAGTTCAATAAACAGTATCAGCTTGAAACAATATGAAATATACTGCAATTTTGTAATCCTGCATTTGAACCTTGGTTTTATTTATAAGATTGTACTTTTCAAACATTTTTATTTATTTTTTGTTAAAAACAAGTATGCCAGTTCGAGACCACCCTGAGCAAGAAACAAAAAAGAAAGAAAAACAAGTATACTTTTTATTTTTTATTTTATTTTATTGTAAATTGACAAATTATAATTGTATATGTTTATGGAGTACAAAGTGATGTGATGATATGTATATATAATTCTGGAGTGATTAAATCAAGCTAATTAATGTATCCATCACTTCAAATTTTTTTTTTTTTCCAAATACTTATTATTTGCGGTGAGAACATTTGAAATTTACTTTCCTGGGGATTTTAAAGTATATGGTACATTATTATTAATATTAATTATACTCATCTTTTTTAAAAATAAAATTTTGTGCAGACTCACATGGTTGAATACAGTGTAAGTGATCTAGAGCCCCATCTACCCTCAGCCTGCTTTATTTCCCACCCCCAGCACCCCCTGGGGCCCCTCCATTGTACCCCAGGACTCCTCAGAACACAGTTTAAATATCACTGCTATCCACATTTTGAGACCAAAAAAGATTTTTTTGTAATTATTATTATTTTTTTATTAGAGACAGGGTCTCACTATGCTGCCCAGGCTGGTCTCAAACTCCTGGCCTCAAGCAGTCCTCCCATTTCCGCCTCCCAAAATGCTGAGTTACTGTGCCCAGCCTGAAAAAGACTTTTATATCAAATGAACAAAAATGTGTAGTCATGTTCTTGATAAGATGCTGGGTCACAGATTTACTATCGAAGTCATAACTATCATTTTAAGAGCACATTTCTGTATTGTCCACAGTAGATTTGTATTACATTTATAATACATTCTAACTGGAGCCCAAAATGCAGTTGATTCTGGAGTCTGTTCAGTTATGAATAAAGACCCACCAAAAGAGCCAGCACTTGGGAAATCCCATGGATAGGTCTCCACAGGTGTGGGAAAGAAATGAGTTCATTTTTTTGTGTTGGGCATGAGAGCTAAAGTAAACATTCTGTCTTGTATGCTTATTTAACATTTAGAAAATAAGACTAGACTCTACCTCCTATATTCCAAATGCTAAAACATATTCTAGGTAGATTAAAGATTTTTTTAAAGTTATGATATATAATTAGAAGAAAATGTAAAAAAAAAATTATATAAATGTATTGTCGGAGAGACCTAAGCAACTGGGAAAACTTAGAAGCCCAAAAAGATTTTCAGGCTCAGTAGCTTGAGTCTATAGTGTCCGTTACTCAAGAAGCTGAGGCAAGAGGATCCCATAAGTCCAATAGTTCAAGGCCAGCCTGGGCAACATGGTGAGACCCTCCCACCTCTAAAATAAAGTATACTTGAAAAAAAATGATAAGAAAAAGATAGATATATCTGATGACACAGAAGGACAATGACAACAATGAAAAAGGCACAGAAACTATAATCAAAAGCGAAAGACTGGTGAAACTATTTGCAATTCATATGACAGGCAAAGAGTTAATAATAGAATACAAATTTATTGCAGCACAATTCACAGTCGCAAAGATATGGAATCAACCTGAGTGCCCATCAATTCTTGAGTGGATTAACAAAATGTGGTATATATATGTCATGCCATAAAAAGAAATGAATTAATGTCTTTTGCAGCAATTTGCATGGAACTGGAGGCCATTATCCTAAGGGAAGTATCTCAGGAATGGAAAAACAAGCACCACATGTACTCTCTAATAACTTGAAACTAATCGATGCACACATGGGCACAGAGAGAAGGAAAAGTCACTGAAAAATCAAGATGGGGAGGTGGAAGGAGGGGAGGGGTAAAAACCTACCCCTCAGGTAGGTACAATAGGTACAATGAACACTATTTGGGTGATGGGCACACTAATAGCCCTGACTTAAGCATTATAAAAGCTATCCATGCAACAAAAACATTTGTACCCCCTTATATTTTGAAATTAAAAAAAAGAAAAAGAAGACATGGGAAAAAAAGAAATTTATTTGACTTTTTTTCTTTTAGCATTGAAAAATATTATTCCATTGTCAAAAAAAAAAGAGAGATTACCCATGTTACAACAACAACAAAAAAGGCACAGCAGTGGGGTAGGAGAGCAGAGAAGTAAGCAGTTAAGATACTCTAATTGATAGACGGTATTATGGACACACAGAACAGGAGAAACTAAACCAGAAAAGGCCTCACAGGAGTAATGATATTAAGTCGCTCTTTAAGGACTAGTAGGAATTAGGCAGGTGAAATGGCATTTAATTAGAGGAAGCAGCATTCTCTCATTCTGACAGTTACAGTGCTTACTAGGTACCAGTCAGCGTTCTAGGTTCTGGGGACGTCGCGGGGAACAGACAGAAAAGTTGGTGCCCTCCGAGAGGGACAGATAATGAATAAGTAAACAGTAAAGCAGGATAAGGAGTGAGAGAGGATCTGGGGCGCTGTGTGACATTTTCGATAAGATGGTCAAGGGAAGGAGTCTGAAGAGATGACAGTTGAGCAGAGTTGAGTGAAGTAAGGGGGGAACCGTGGAAAGAGGAACAGCAAATGCCAAGGCACTGAGGTTGGCAGTGGGTCTAGAACTGAGTGAGAGTGGAGAGCGAGTCAGGAGGTTAAATGAAAGAGGACGTGGAGAGCCTGGGACTCACCAGCATGGGACTTGGATGAGATCGCCAAGGAAGTGAGTGTAGAGCTGGAAGAGGAGTCTCAGAGCTGATATTTAGAGGTCTGGAAAAAGAGAAAGATCCAGAAAAAGGAAACCAAAGTAGGAGGAAAACCAGGCATGAATGAGGTTCTAGAAGTCCAGTGAGCTATGTGCTTCAAGATAGAGAAGGTATTTACTGTGTCAAAATGCAAGGGGTGAGAAAGCCTAGAATGTTCAGGGAGCAGTGAGTAGCTTAGCATAAAGGGAGCAGAGTCTGGGTGGGGCAATGCATGGCAGGAGAGAATGCCTGCAAGGCAACTTTTCAGTCACATATCAACGAAATGGCCTTAAATGTAACGTGAGGCAAATGTAGAGGACTTGATCATTTTAAAATTACTTTCGCAGACAGTAACTAACTCAGTCATCTCTCAAGCAATTCTGAGCTTTGAAGAATTTGAGGCTGGGTTTAGGTGGGCTGGGGGAGGGACACAGATATGACCATTTAAAAGATGGCCCCCATGGGGCCAGTGGCTCATGCCTGTAATCCTAGCACTCTGGAAGGCTGAGGCAGGAGGATCTCTTGAGCTCAGGAGTTCATGACCAGCCTGAGCAAGAGCAAGACCTGGGCGTCCTGGCATTTGCCTATATAATCCCTGTAGTCCCAGCTACTCGGGAGGCTGAGGCAGGAGGATCGTTTGAGCCCAGGAATTTGAGGTTTCTGTGAGCCAGGCTGACACCAGGACATTCTACTCAGGGCAATGGAGTGAGACTGTCTCAAAAAACAAACAAACAAATAAATAAATAAAATAAATAAATAAATAAATAAAAGACACCCTGACCAAAGACAGAGCTAGCTCACCCTTGCTCTGAGTTCACCCCCAGTGCTCTGTTTGCTACCCCTGCCTGCCTTCTCCTTTTAACGTAAAGAATAATATTCAAAGTAGGAATATATCTGAGGAACAATTTATTATTCTGGCTCCCCCTGGCCCCACCCTGCAAAATGTTTGCTTAAAAAAATCTCCACAGTTAAGAAATTAGGAATGAAATCAGGCCTGAACAGTGGTTCACGCCTGTAATCCCAGTACTTTAGAAGGTGGAGGCGGAAGGATTTCTTGAGCCCAGGAGTTTGTGTTGTTTTTTTTTTCCTCAGGTTGCAGTGAGCTGTGAGGACGCCACTGCACTGTAGCCCGGGTGACACAGCAAGACCCTGTCTACAAAACAAAAAATTAAAAAAGAAAAAAAAAAAAGAATGAAATCAACCTTGAGCTGATATAGGTAGGTATGAATCTGTGACCATGAGGATTTATTCACAGGGACTAACTGGGATCAGAAGCTAATGAGATTCAGCTGTGGGTGATGTGATGGAAACTAAGACATTCTTCTTTTTCAGTAGATCTTTTTTAAAATTTAAAGAGAGACGGGATCTTACTCTTACTCAGGTTGGTCTCGAACTCCTGAGCTCAAGGGATCCTCTTGCCTCAGCCTCCCAGGGTGGTAGGATTACAGGTGTGAGCCACTGCGCCTGGACTTTTATCATGTACTTTACTTTTTTTAGAGACTTAAAAAAACATGAATTTGATTTTTTAAAATATTTCCTCATTTGTTGAAAATTCTATCCCACAGCCGAATAAATGTATTGAGTATCTTTTTCATTTCATATTTTAGCTAATGTCCAGACCCACAACTGAGGTTCTTAACAAAACTAGGAGTATGATAGAGATGCTAGAGGGTTATCATTTTGGCTTTGTAGATGTCTTGTTGCACATTCTTGTGGGAATGGAGTGGTGGCAGGGGTGAGTAAAGAGTTCTGTAGCAATAAAAAAGAAAGTTGCTGATAAATATACTTTAAGTTTACTAGAACCTAGCTCTTTCCAGTTTTCCTTTCTCGACAACCTTTACTCAAATCTATTGGCCGAACAACCTGCTGTTTTTAATAACTTTCATATGCCTGAGAATCTACATCCATAATATCCCAAATTATCCTAATTTATAGGATTTTCCTTGTCCATTTTCCCTCAGAGTGAATAGTAGGAGATTAAATGTGTTTTTAAGGAAGCTAAACAGATCACCAACCTCTGAAAGAGGGATAAGAAGAAAGAATCAATTGTATATTATTTCAACTGAATAAACAAGGTAAGAGATAATTTATGCACAGTCACAGACTTTTTAATTCAAAATTTCCCATTTATTTTGTTCTTTAAATTATTAAAGGAATATCTACTCATTGTAGAAGACTTCAACCAGTGCAGAGTTGAAGAAAGAAAACAGGGATTACACGAGAGCGCCTCTATGTTGTTCCATACATGCATTATTATAGTATTGTTTTCCTGTATTTTTATTTTTTTTCCTTTTTACAAATTAGTAATTAGTTATTCTAATTACAAATAGTTAGGATCAAAGACTCTGTAGCCAGATTGCCTGGGTTTAAGCCCTGCCCCGTCACTTTCTAGCTCTATGGGCGACCTTGAACAAGTCACTTAACCTCCTTGTACCTCAGTTGCCTCATCAATAAAGTAGTATCTACCTCATAGGATTAACTGAATTGATATACAAAGGAATTTAGAAGAGTGCCAGAGAATATGCTCTACATAAGCATTAGCTCTTATTAGAATTGTAATTTTTCTTTCCCAATTATGTTGTGTGCTTCTTTTATATATCATGTTGTTATATATCATCTACTTATTTACCATTGGGTATATTTCTGGGTTACTGATTTGTCTGTTTAATATTGCACTTAAACCACACTGTTTTAATTATTACTACTTTGTAATATATGTTAAGATCTGTTAGAGTGAAATCCACCTTCATGACTCATCTTTTTAAAATTAAAAGATACTTGTAGACCGGGCACAGTGGCTGACGCCTGTAATCCTAGCACTTTGGGAGGCCGAGGCAGGCGGATTGTTTGAGCTCAGGAGTTCGAGACCAGCCTGAGCAAGAGCGAGACCTCGTCTCTACCAAACATTGAAAGAAATTAATTGGACAGCTAAAAATATATAGAAAAAATTAGCCGGGCATGGTGGCGCATGCCTGTAGTCCCAGCTACTTGGGAGGCTGAGACAGAAGGATCGTTTGAGCCCAGGAGTGTGAGGTTGCTGTGAGCTAGGCTGACGCCACGGCACTCACTCTAGCCAGGGCAACAGAGTGAGACTCTGTCTCAAAAAAAATAAATAAATAAAAATACGTGTAAGTATGTCCATGATTTTTTGTTTTTGTACATAAACTTTTAGTACTTTTCAAATTTAAAATTATATGGTTTTGTTTTAATGGCATTAAACTTATAATTTGATAGGTAACCTCTTTCAAATATGCAATTTCTTCATCCAATAACCTGGTCTATGTTTCCATTTATTTTATTTTTTTAATTTTATTTCTGCATATTAAGGGGGTACAAATGTTTAGGTTACATTGCCCTTGCCCCCCTCTCCCCGTGTTTCCATTTATTTTATTTTATTTTTGTAGAGATGGAATCTTGCTGTGTTGCCCAGACTGGTCTTCTTTTTTTTTTTTGAGACAGAATCTGGCTTTGTTGCCCGGGCTAGAGTGAGTGCCGTGGCATCAGCCTAGCTCACAGCAACCTCAAACTCCTGGGCTCAAGTGATCCTCCTGCCTCAGCCTCCCGAGTAGCTGGGACTACAGGCATGCGCCACCATGCCCGGCTAATTTTTTTTATATATTTTTAGTTGTCCAGTTAATTTCTTTCTATTTTTAGTAGAGACGGAGTCTCGCTCTTGCTCAGGCTGGTTTCGAACTCCTGAGCTCAAACAATCCGCCCGCCTCAGCCTCCCAGAGAGCTAGGATTACAGGCGTGAGCCACCATGCCCGGCGATCTTGTAGCTTTTATTCTCAAATTTTAGCCTCGTGCCAGGTACAATAATATAAGCTCACTAGTTTGTTAAAGAATATCTATATCCAAATTGTTTTTTTGGCCAATGGAACAAGATTTCCTGCCCAAATAGCCAAAGCTTCTGACTAATATTTGTGTAAAAGAATTTTAAGATTTTTTTAATTTGCCTTCTGTAAGGAACCTTTTAAAGAGGCAATGTTAGATTCATTTAATCTTTTAGATGCCTCTGCCTACCAATTAAAAAATGGATCTCATTGCTTTTGTGGTGTTTTGGATCCTTTCTTTTCTAATGCACTTCACAAGTGAACAATTTTATCTATATTAAAACTTACCCACTGTGGCCACTGTAATTTTAAGTTGTCTTTAGTAAGGTTAACCCATTTTCCCAAACATACACAGGTTCTGGGCCCATAATTTTTATATATAAAATTAACCAATATCTCAAGAAAGTTGAGTCCCGGACTCCTTAGATTTAGAGGAATCTGTTTTCAAAAGGTACTGCCTGAAACCTCTGATTGGATACAATCCATTTACTTACTGGATCCAATTCAATTCTTGACCCAGTCCTCAAATAATGTTGGAATGCTCAAAACAAATTTTTTGGAGTTTGGAATGCAAGAGACAACTCAGTCATGACCTCCAGTTGCTGTGAGAGATCGGTGGACTCAATGGGCCCTGGAGAGTACCTTGTGCTTGGGAACTCAGTGCTTGTTGAGGTCACTGGAGTTCTACTTCAGGTCCCACTTCTGATGCCAGTTTGTTAAAAAGAAAATCTTAGACAAATTAAATTTAATAGAGCTTAATTGAGCAGAATAAAAAGATTTATGAACCAGGTAGCCCTTGGGACCAAAAGTGGTTCAGAGAGCTCTGCACCACAATGTGGGCAGGGAATATTTATAGTCAGAAAATGTAAATCTCATACAGAAATACCCTGATTGGTTACAGTTCATTCTTTGCCTTACTTGGACATGTTTTGGCAATTTGCAAGCTGTGATTGACTGAACACTCAGCTGCTATGATTGGCTGAGACTTTGCTACTTGTTGCAAGAATATACTTTCAAGTTAGGTTGCAGCTGTTTACATATTGAGTTAGATTACAGTTTGCTACCTATGGAGGCAAGTTGAGGCCAAATTTAAATTAACAGTTGTATTATACTTTCATTATACAGGATCCCTATTGATGTGGTGGTGAGGTGTAGGAGGAGGAGAGGAAGTGTTCTATAGCGTTATGACTGGGTCTTAGTCTTTTGATAAGTTTGTGCTTCTGGACTGTGACCTCCACAAGTGCTTCTCAGTTTTGTTTTGTTTTACCCTTAGGAGAGATAGGAAGGCTAGAGGGTACTGGAATTGGGTTTTTTCCTCCCCCAGGGTGGTTAGGCTTTGGCAAAACCCCATTAGGCTGTACTCTGGCAAAATAGTTTCTCTTGATGGCAGACCATGTTAAGAAGAAAAGAATACTCTGAGTGTATTTTAAAATGGTTATTTTTCCCCTCCCTCAGGTGGAAAGGAAGGAATTATTCTCCAGTCTTCCCTGTGCAGCAGTACCCAACCTTTTTGGCACCAGGAACTGGTTTCATAGAAGACAATTTTTCCAATGGGGTAATGAGGTGGGGTGCTGCAGAGCTCAAGTGATGATGGGAGAGATGGGGAGCCACTGTAAATACAGATGAAGCTTTACTTCCTAGCCCACCTCTCCCCTCCTCTGTGCCCTCTGGTTCCTAAGTTTCATAGAAGACAATTTTTCCCCACGGAGGTGGAGCAGAGCGGCATGGTGGAGCTCTGCGGTCAGGTCCTTAACCAGACCAGTACCTGCCTATGACCAATGGACTGGGGGCAGCAGCTACATCATGACAGGGCTATTGTAGGTAAATCTCATTAAAATGTATCCCCCTGCCCAAGATTGAGCCCTTCTTGAGTTTTATACTCTCAAAATTGCCCATACTGATCATCTAGTAATTCATTAATTACAGAGTAGGTTTTTCTTTTACTTTTTCTTTTTTTTTTTTTTGAGACAGAGTCTCACTCTGTTGCCCGGGGCTAGAATTCCATGGTATCAGCCTAGCTCACAGCAACCTCAAACTCCTGGGCTGGAGCAATCCTTCTGCCTCAGCCTTCTGAGTAGCTGAGACTATAGGCATATGCCACCATGCCTGGCTAATTTTTTCTTTATATATTTTTAGTTGTCCAGCTAATTTCTTTCTATATTTTTTAGTAGAGATGGGGGTCTCGCTCTTGCTCAGACTGATCTCGAACTCCTGAGCTCAAATGGTCCACCTGCCTCGGCCTCCCAGGGTGCTAGGATTACAGGCGTGAGCCACCGCGCCCAGACCAGAGTGGGTTTTTCTACCCTAGTATTCATTCCTGTGAAGATTTTTGCTCCTGAGTTTCTGCTATAGTTAAGTTGTTATTATCTAGATCTACTTGTCTCTTAATTTTGGGATTGTTTATTTGTCTGATGATCTCAGTTCTCTTACGGATCTAAGAAGAGTTGTTGATTTTCAGTTCAGTTTTTTTCTTGTTGTGTGAATAGAAGAGATGATTTTCAAGTTCCTTACATGCTGGTACTTGCTGGACTAGAAACCTGAAGTCTCTCCTTGGAGGTTTTCTTTGGTTTGTTTATTTCACTAAATAATATTAAATAGCTCTTATTTAATATTTATAGCTATGTAATAAAGTAACAATTGGAATGATAATTCCTTTTGTTTATTTAAATCTTCATTGTGCATCTAGTCAAATTACTAGAAAGTTACATACACAGTATTTTTTTTAGCTGGTTTCAGAAAAACAAGTGCAATCTAATAATTAGTATAAAGAATTGCCATATAACTTTTTTTTGGTAAGATTATACTTTAGCTTTGTCACTGTTAGGTATAAAATAATGTAATACGGTTTTCTTTAGTATTGCTCTTGAAAACATGAGTTCTGATAACTTAGTATATTGTATTTAATTACATGATGATTGTTCTTTGACATTATAACCCTTTCATCTTACCTTCTGGGAAGCTCGTAAGTAATTTTTGGTTCTCTAATTGCAATTAGTTCTCTTATCCTTTCTCCATTTACCATTATTTTAGTTATTGTGGCTTCATTATTGCTTTATTTTTTGTTAAAACTTTCATGTCCATTTTGACAGTTGGTCTGTGTAGATAATAAATTAATTATGCTCAAGTATCGCCTGGTAGTGTTTAGGTCTTATGCTGCCACCCGCTTTTTCCCCCCCTCTTCATACTTACTGTTATTCTCTTCTTTCTTTATAGACTTCTTTTGACCGTGATTTGAATTATTCATTTCATGGCTTATCCATAATAAATTATTTGTTCCAGACATACTTTCTCTTGTCACCCCTTATGCTTTATGGTTCTTCTGAGTTCTCTTTGCTATTTTAGTATCAACTGAAGCCAGATCATTAAGAATGTCCCATACTCCATTCAAAGGGTTTGTTGAAAAACAGTCATAAAGCTAAATTTTAAAATGAACTTTAAGTATATATTCCTGTGCTTTCATTATTTAAAGTAGATTATTGAGGGTATATTTTATTAGGAAAATAATTTGAATTATATAAACTTTTACAAATTTTTGAAAGTTTAATTTCTCAATCCTCTTCTGTTGTGAGTATATCTTTGTCTCATTACTTTAATGATTGCAAAATATATCAAACTATATTATGCAATATAATTTCAGACTGATTATCAAAATATAGTTTTGGTCAACTAGTTTATTATCTTATTATGCTTTTTTATTTACAAATTAGGTCTGTGTTTTTCCTTGTGAATTACTAAGTTCACTCAGATGCCAAAATTTAAAGTATTAAATAAATCTCATGAAAGGGCTTGCTATTGGTGTCATTTATATTGTCAGTATCCATTAAGTTTAGCACACTTTAATGGGAAAAACTTTATAAAACTTAAGTCAGTTGGTCAGTGTTCTCTCCTTCCTAGAGTATAAATAATATTTAGAATAGACAAGGGATGCTCAAGTTTTGTCATTTCTCCTTCCAAAGGTTAGGCTTATAAATATTTTATAAACAAGCTTAGTGCTTACATCACTTTATCATTCAGCATCAATCTTATCTGTAAGCATTTACTAATGTAGTTTGGGAGACAATATGAGTATATAGAGAGATAATTAGCAAGACTAGTTCATATGTTATGTGTCAAATGTATAATACAGACACTACAAAAATTTGGAAATGGCAGAAATTACAAAATACTAGGATAGTTGAGGGAGCTTCATGAAGGTAGTAGAAGTTGAATCTTGAAAGAGGATAAGATTTAGGTAAGACTGGAAAAATGGACTGTGAATTGCGGATGGGCCATTTTTATGCATCTGTTTTATATTTGCTTGATAGTGGATCCATTTTGATATGGCCTAATAATTAAAACAGGAAATAAAATTGAAAACTATAGTGAAGTACCATTTATACCTACTGAATTTATAAAAAATTCCCAAGCATGAGCGTTAAGTGTTGATGGGGATGTAGAGTGATTGAACTCTTGAAGTGCATATAGTCTGTGATTTAGCAATTTCACCTCTAAGTATATCTAATCTAGAGAAGTGTTTTTCAAACTTTTATTACTATCATCCCCACACTGAAAGAAGTACATTTTATTTCATGACCCAATATACACACATGAAGTATTAAACATAATAAAAGTTTCATACAACAATAGTGATCCTTACTATGTATAATTAAGGTAAACATCAACAGTGTTTATATTAAGTGTAAATTTAATAGTATTAAAATAAAAGTCCCAAATTAAGTACAAAAAATTTAGGAAATAATTTATGAAATCTGCTTATTTCATAAGTTTATTCTTATGGGTGTGGTTTTTTGCTAAGAATCTGTACATCTCACTTTTATATTTTCTATGGTGTTTTACTCCATTTAAACAAGTGCTGATTGTGGTAACTAAATTGATTTAATGACCCATTACTAGATTGCAAACAGTAGTTTAAAAAATACTGCTTGGGAGAAATTCTTGCTCATGTATATCTGGAGACATGCTTAAGGGTGTTCATTAGCAGCATTGTTTGTATACCCCTTTCCCTCAAATAGGAGATAGCTGAAATATATACTGATGAGACATAAATATAGCATATCTGTATAATGAAATAATACTATACATTGAACTACAGCTACATTCATTCTTTTCTATCATTTTTTTTTTTTTGAGACAGAATCTGGCTCTGTTGCCCGGGCTAGAGTGCTGTGGTGTCAGCCTAGCTCACAGCAACCTCAAACTCCTGGGCTCGAGCAATCCTGCTGCCTCAGCCTCCCGAGTAGCTAAGACTACAGGCATGCGCCACCATGCCAGTCTAGTTTTTTCTATATATATATATTTTTAGTTGTCCAGATCATTTCTTTCTATTTTTTAGTAGAAACGAGGTCTCATTCTTGCTCAGCCTGGTCTCGAACTCCTGACCTTGAGTGATCCACCCGCCTTGGTCTCTCAGAGTGCTAGGATTACAGGCGTGAGCCACCGCGCCCGGCCCAACTACATTCATTCTTACAGATGAATTTGGGAACATATATTGAGCAAAAATAACACCAACCCACATAATATGTGTAGTTTGATTTAATGTATAAGTTCAAAAATAAGCTAAGCTATACAGTATATTGAATAGGGGTGTGTGTGTGTGTGTGTGTGTGTGTGTGTGTCTGTGTGTGTGTGTGTATAGGTCTTCAAACTGTAAAGAAAAACAAGGAAAGAAAAGAATCAGAGTTGGAGTGAGTTAGTTATCATGACAGTGGGCTCGTTATAAAAGCAAGTTCATCCCCCTCTTATTCTCTCCCTGGCTTTTGTGCTTAATCTTGCCCTTCTGCCATGGGATGACACAGCACGGCGGAGGCCCTCGCCAAATGTCAGCACCATGCTCTTGAACTCCCTAACCTCCAGAACTGTGAGCCAAATAAACTATTGTTTATTAAAAAAAAAAAAAGAAAGAATCCGAGTTTCAGGATAGTGGTTACCCTTGGAAGGAATAGGAAGTGAGGGGACATTCAGGAGAATGCAAAGATAATGGTAAAGTTGTGTTTCTTGGCTGAATGGTGGTGGGTACAGGGCTGCTCCTTTTATTCTTTTTCTTTATTCTTTACACACTTGCCACAGATTGTTTTTGTATGTATTCAGTGTCTAAAATATTTTTAAGTAGAATATAAATAAATTAACATTACAGCTTTAGAAAAGTAGAATATAGGGGATATTCTCAGTTTATTTTTAAAACTCAATCCACTTTTCATCCTGTATCCTGAAGTCCTTTGGAGAAAGTTTGGTAGGGAGTAAATATGGAGTACAAAATCAATTGATATTTTGAGATCAGCCTCAATGATAGATCAGAGATGAAATAAAGGTCTGCTGAACATATTACTTTTAAAAAGTGTGTTTCTATCTTGGTGTGTCAGAAAGATGGTGCTATTGAATCTGATTTGTAATAATTATGTCAGGCCAGATAGTACATACTTAATAAATATTAGTTGAAAGAATGGCTGAGTTGACAAAAGTTGAAGAAGTTTAGCAAAGAGATAGTATCAGGATATGGATTTCAGTTTTAGTATGTTAGCTTAAAGTAGCAGCAATAATCCAAGTGGAGGTGTCATATAGAAAGCTGGAAATGTGAGATTGGTGACTGGGAAAGTCAGCGCTGGATTAAGGATTGGATAGTCTTTCAGACGGGGGTAAGACTAGAAGCCAAGAGAGGGGGTAAATTTTTTGAGAGAAAAAGCTACAAAGAGAAAAAGAGGGAAACTTAAGGATGAGTCATGGGTATACTTACTAATTAGGTTTCATTTAGGTATCTTTGGCAGTTGAGAAGAATATTCAGTTAAAAATGGTGGCAGTCTTAATATTCTGAATATTCTGAATATTTTTAGTACCAAAGCAAACTTGCCATTTTTTATTTTTAAAAATGATGTATGCCTTCACAAAATCATGGTTGTTTTTCAAAAAATTTTCTAACAAATGACATTCAAATAAGAGACTAATTAGAATATTTTGTAAAATCTTGTTTTTCTCCTTTACATACCTAAATTCTGAAAGTTTGCTTTCTGAGTGTAGCTTAATATTCAGTGTCCAGTTTTTTGTGTGTTCATCATACCTACACATTTTAGTTGAAAATTCCTGAACATGTCACAGGAAATGAGAATTGAGATTACGGACATTATTATGAAAACTAGTTAATCCTAACATTAGTAATCATAATCTAAAACCTTTAAAATAAAAATAATTTTTTCTTAAAAATAAAAGCTCACCAATGATTTAAATTTTTTCCACAGAGAGAAACAGTACTAAAACGGGAAATAAATGACCTTGTAAAATGGAAGATTGCAGTAGATGAAGAAAATGCTTTCTTAAGGAAAGAATTCAGTGACTTGGAGAAGAAATTTAAAGATAAAAGTCAAGAAGTTAAGGTGTGTTGACTTGTACATAGTTTTGTAGGACTGTTGCTTTGAAGCCTCGCTTTAAGCTTTGTCAGCCTTTGTGGCACAGGAAGTGACAGGCTTGGAGGAAAAATTGCCTTAGGCTGTGCTGTACCATACAGTTTTTTCACATGCAGAAACTCTGATAAAGATGCTTTAAAGCTAGAACTCCAAGCTTTATAACTTTCAGATAAATAGTTAATGATGGAAATGGAGCTAAGAAAGTAGGAGTGTGAATATGTGGCTTCTTGTAATTAGATTCTGATGGGACTGGCATTATTAATTGATAAAACCCAGGTCTGGGAGGATATGTCTGTGTGGGTCTCAAAAATAGCTGGGGACAGCATCAAAGGCAGCTTGATCAATTAATGGGCTCTTTGCAAATGTGTACTCATCAAAGCTGTCATCCAGTGAAAAAATATGACCCATCCACCTGCATGAAAAGAGGCCAATAAAAGTACACAGGTGACCTTGGCTATCAAATATAGAAGAAGTTGCTGTGAGGGTAAAACTGCACAGTTTATATTTGCTGATTAGTTCTCACTTTTTTTTTTTTGGTGGTTTTTTTGTTTGTTTGTTTGTTTATTGGCCCTTGTGGTACTGTTCTACAGGACACTAAGGAGTGTGTTCAGAATAAAGAAGAACAAAACAGACTAGTTATAAAAAATCTGGAGGAGGAAAATGAGAAATTAAGTACCCGCTGCAGTGACCTGCTAAATGACCTGAAGAAATTAAGGAAGCAGGAAGCACATTGGAGAAAAGAAAAATATAGCACTGATGCAAAAATAAAGGTATACAACGAGAATGGAATCCATGCTACCGTTTTGGATCTAACTTCTTATAGGAAGTTTAATACATGTTATTTTCTTTAAATAACAAGTTATATATTCAAATCCACCAGTGGGGACTGGCATTAATTTATATTCTTTCACTTAAGACCCACAGCTTTTTAAAAATTGATGTTGCAAAGCAGGAAACTGACTTCAAATAGTTATCCTAAAATGTAATCATTAAAAAATAAAGGCTATTGCATTTTGAAATAAAATGTATTTTGAAAAAACATATTTAGAATCATGGGTTTTTACTTTTTTTCAGTTAAGGTTTAAATTTATAATTATAGCTAGAATTCATTGCAATATAGTATTGACTTTATTTTCTAGGTCCTTTATAAAATAAAGTATAAAAAAACACTAAACAGTTAAAAATACTCATGTGGTTCTAAGATGGTGCTTTAGCTTTAAAGGCCCTTATTCATAATAAAATTTTATTTTTATAGAAGATAAAAGTTATAATCAATCTTTATAATCTTACATTATCTTTTTTAACACTAAATAAAACAGTGGGTTCTTATGTCTTTTTTGATCAGCATTTTTCAAAATAATACTTTTTTGTGGCATTCTCTTTGTCTTGAGAAGGTTTTTGTTCATTTCTTTTCCTATCACATGTAGCTTCTTTTTACCATATATTTTGTTGAAAAGACCAGAAACAAATTTTGGTGCTAGTAAATAGGTGTATGCACATAAAAAGAAAAATACATACATACATACACACACACACACACACACACACACACACACATACACACATGATTCATGTGTATATATAGCTATTCAACAAATATAAACAGTTGGCCCTTCATATCCACAGGTTCTGCATTGGTGGATTCAACCAAATGTGGGTCAAAAGTATTTGGAAAAAAACAATAAAAAATAACAATGCAACAATAAAAATTAATACTAGCAAAAATATAATGTAACAACTACTTAACATTGTATTAGGTACTCTAAGTAATCTAGAGGTGGTTTAAAGTATATGGGAGGATGTGTGTAGGTTCTATGCAAATATTATACTGTGCCATTTCTATAAGGGACTTGAGCATCTGTGGATTTTGGTATCTGTAGGGGGTCCTGGAACCAATCCTCCTTGGATGACTAGTATATATGAATGTCTGTATGTACAAATGTGTGCATGAATTTCTAAGAGGAGAAGGATATGTCTTTCTGATTGTGTAAATCAATCCATTGCTGATACTTGAGGAAATATCTTAAATCTATTAGTGCACTATTAGGGAATGAGTGAGCCTGAGCCATTGAGAGAATCAAATTCTGGTGCATTTGTTTTCTTAATTTTTATATTAGTTTCTGCTTCTCTCTACATCCTTTAAACAATTTGGTAGTGTGATAAGGGTAAGTGGTACTTTTGTTAATTCACATTTACATGATTAGTTGGGGATAATTTTTATTTCCTTATTTATGTCATTCAAATAATCAGTTTTGTGATTTGCTGTGACTTTTAGTTCTGTGACTTTTTCCTGTTGAGGTGTTTGTCTTTTTCTTATTGATTTGTAAGCATTCTTTATTTATTTTGCATACTAATGCTCTTATATATATTACAAATATATCTTCTGTTTTGTGAAACTTGAGTAAGGTGAATTGAACTTTCAAAAGTTTGTGAATTATAGAGTCAATTTTATTATTATATTTTCTTCTTAATGTTTTCGCTTTAGGAGTTTTATATGATAAAGTTTTCTCTACCCCAAAGTTTTTAATCATTTTTGGGTATGATGTTCCACATCATTTACTCAGTAGTTTATTGACTTGTCATGTAATCTCCCTCACATCTCCAAATTTCCTGTGTATATGGGTTTGTTTCCTATTATTTTCATGGTTTTCGGTATTGTAGTTATATAATTTGACTCACTGTTTGATAGGGAGGTCTACTTTTTTTTTTCTTTCTTTTTTTTTTTTTGAGATAGGATCTTGCTTTGTTGCCCAGGCTGGAGTACACTGCTGTAGTTATAGCTCACTGCAGCCTCGAAGTCCTGGGCTCCAGTGATCCTCCCACCCCACCCTCCTGAGTAGCTAGAAGTATTGGTGCGTACCACCATGCCTGTCTGAGTTTTTAATTTTTTTTTTTTTTTTTTTTTGTGGAGACAACGTCTCATTATGTTGCCTAAGCTGATCTTGAACTCCTGGCCTCAAGTGATTCTCCACCTTGACGTCCCAAAGTGCTGGGATTCTAGGCATTGGCCACTGTGCCTGGCTGGAAATCTAGTTTTTTATTTTCTTTGTTAGTCACGAGCCCTATATTTGTCCTTGATTAGGTTATAATACTAAGCATCATTTTTGTTAGTGTTAGTGAAAATGTTAGAAAGCAGATTGGAACCATATTTAATTTATGAATTAATTTTGAGAGAATGTTGATCCTACCATCCATGAATGTGTAATAAGATTTTCTAACTTCCTCTAAAATGGCATTGCCCACTTCTATTAGATTTATTCCTAGCTATTAATATTATTGTAAATAACATTGTATT
The DNA here is from genome assembly GCA_963575035.1 of Avahi laniger. NCBI lineage: Eukaryota > Metazoa > Chordata > Mammalia > Primates > Indriidae > Avahi > Avahi laniger. Next base: position 44,833 of record CAUYSK010101618.1, read on the forward strand.
AGAGTAAATAATATATTTTCTATTATATTTTAAAATTGATTATTTCTGAAATACAGGAATATTATTGATTTCTTTTGAGCTTTTATTCAACAGTTTTCTCCAACTGTTTAATTAGTTCTAATATGTTGTACATTCTTTTTGATTTTTCTAAGTTACACAATTACATTGTCTGTCAATAAGAAAACCTTTTCTTTTTCTTTCCTTTTTTTTTTTTTTTTGAGACAGAGTCTAACTCTGTTGCCCAGGCTAGAGTGAGTGCCATGGCGTCAGCCTAGCTCACAGCATCCTCAGACTCCTGGGCTCGAGCAATCCTCTTCTTTCCTTTTTTTAAAGCTTTATTTCTTCTCATCTAGAGTGGCTGTTGTTTCTTGTCTTTGGATTTTTTTCATTTAGATTGGGTTTTTTTTTTGTTTGTTTGTTTGTTTTTTTTACTTTTTTCCCCCCTCATTCTTAAAGGTGTGTCTGTAGCATATGTCGAATAAGGACTTTTGGCTATGATTGTGGATACTTTGATGGGGGTCTAGGTTCAGGATGAGTACCTTGGTTATAGATACCCTTAGTGTGGTGGTTTTCTCAGTTGCTAGTTATTTGTAGTCTCTAGCAGTTGTATGCTATATGCGTGGGCAGATTCCTTTTCTCTTGTTGACAAGGGAAGGAGGGAGTCTTTGAAATCCTTTCTCTTTACCCAGCCCTGTAGTCTTCTTAGCAGTGAGAATTATATTGCAACATCCAGTTTAAACTCTGAGACAATAGGTGGTGCATGTGGCTGAGAGCCAGCCACGCCCTGTATGATTGAGTCAACAGTCTGTAAATGCTGTTATGGGCTGTACAAGTTGTCTTCCCTGCCAGTAGCTGGCGCTTGTAACCAGCTGCAGGGTTGTTTTCTGGGACATGTGACCAGCTCTAGTCCATCAGGAGAAGCACTTGAATGCCGTAGGTGGTGGGGAGGGCCCTTGAGCTCTCAGGGGATTTCTTTTTCCCCACCATAATAGAGGTTGATAGAGGAACAAGCCTGGGAGGGGCTGGGTAAGATGGACCTGCCTTTAGGCTCCACAAAGGCAGGCATAAGAGCTATCTGGACAGGGGTCAAGGGTCTGCTCTCAGGCAGCTGGGGAAAGCCACCAGGGAGGGGTAGAAGTGGCCCTACCAAGCCAGAAAGTCTCCTTGGGGGGGAGGAGCCATCTGGGATTCAAAGACTGGCTGCTAGGAGTGAGTTTCACTCCCCCCCGCCTTCCCCTGTCCTGAGGACTCCTCCTGGCAGCAAGCTGCAGTCCAAAGTAGTTAAGCTCACCAGCAGCGGCACCGCACGCTGCCCAGGATCCCACCAGGGACCAAAAGTGCAGCTTTTCTGTGGGGGATGGGTGGTCCATGAGTGTACTACGGCTCAGACCCACGCTCCTCTCTCCTTTCAGTTCTGTCTGTGTGGGCTCCCTTCCCTCCCAAGATTAGTTCACAAAACTCCTCTTGGTGCCCCCAAGCAACACTATCAGCTCCTGGAGGTACGGTATCTGGCCTGCAGGCCTGCACCATAGTCCACCAATTTCAATCCCTGACTGTGCCAGGGAGAAGCGTGCTGGTCCCAAGTTTCCTGTGGAGTGCTCAAACAGGTTTAATGTCCCCTGCTTCAGGGTATTCCCTGCTCTGCTGGAGCAGCCAGGCGAGTAACACTAGCAAGGGCCAGCAGACAGGGAGCTTACAGTCGTAGCACCACTTGGTTCACTGCAGTCTTTAAAAGGAAAGGTGCAAGCCTTACTCTCTGTGGGAGCTTCAATGTAGTGGATACACCAACAGAGGGGAAGCAGCTGTAGCTGGTCCTGATAGCTCTGGCACAATGGTTCCTTGGGATGCCTCTGCCACTCAGCAGCACTGGGTGGGGGAGGGGAAGGGGAGGGAAAGAGTCTGAATGGAGGAGAGCTGGCACTCTGGTCATCTTTGTTCCTCTCCCTGTAAGGCCACCAACCTGGAATGTCTAAGCTCTGGGATCACACAAATCGCTTGGAACCCACCAGCTCACGTGGCCACAGCATTCTGGGCCAGAGTTGAGAAATGTTTATGTGGGGACCAGTGACATGAAAACTGAAGGACTGAAGGTCCCTGGGGAGGACAAAGGCACACAATGGGTGGAGACACAGTATGGCACCCACTGCTTGGGTCTGTGGTGACAGAGAATGACCCTGAGGAGGCTGGCAACCTGATGCTTTGTTTTCAAGAAGCTCCCAGTTCACTGATGGCAGCAACTTTTGGGCTCAGGAGAGCAGAAAAGCTCTTCAGCAGTCCAGGAGCTTGCTGACTACCAGAAGTGTCAGGGCAGGAGAAACAAAACCCCTACATACCCTTTCCTTGGGACTCGAAGTTTCTTAGAAGTTGATCTCTACTGATGTCTTGCTCCTTCTTGTTTTGCTCCACAGCTTTTTCCCGTGAAATCTCTGGTAAGTTCTGGCACTTTTCCCTCAGAGTTATACCTGAGCTGGGTGTTTTTTTCATGTAAAACTTTTCCTTCTTTCTGAGACAATCTGGCGAATGGTCTCTAGTCAGCATTCTTACCCCATGACTCCTTTAAGTCTATTTTCTCTGATATTGGTACAGCCACTCCTGGTTTTTTTTGGTTACCATTTCCATGGAATATAATTTCTATCTTTTCATTTTCAAGTGAGGTTTGTCCTAAGATCTAAAGTGATCTTGTCAATAGTGTATAATTGGATCCTGTTTGATATTTTAAAAAAATCTACATAACCAATCTATGTCTTTTGATTGGGGAGCTTAATCTGTTTATGTTTACAGTATTCACTGATATGAAAGGACTTACTTTTTTTGTTTTTTACATGTCTTGTAGCATTTTGTTTCTACTTTCTTACTGCCTTGTTTTGTGTTTTTTCATATTTTTTTTGGCCATTAGTCTGTCTTCTATTGAAAAGTTTCTGTTCATGTCTGTTGCCCACTTTTTAAGAGGGGTTGTTTGATATTTTTCTTGCTGATTTTCCTGAGTTCTATATAGATTCCAGTAATCAGCCCTTTATCAGATGTGTAGCATGCAAATATTTTCTCCCATTCTGTAGATTGTCTGTTTGCTCTTGTGATAGTTTTCTTGACTGTGCAGAGGCTTTTCAATTTGATCAGGACCCCTTTATTTATTTTTGTTGCTGGCATGATTGCTTTGGGAGACTTCTTCATAAATTCTTTGCCTAGGCCAATGTCTATAATTGAAATAAAAATAAATTAAAAATAAATAAATAAATAAAATGAGATACCGCTTCCTAGTAGGATGCTATACTTAAAAAATAGACAACAACGAATGTTGAAGATGATGTGAAGACATTTAAACTCTCATACATTGCTGTCAGGACTATGAAATGGTGGAGCCACTTGGAAAACAGTTTAGTTCTTCAAAAATTATACATAGAGTTAACATATAACCAAACTAATCTATTCCTAGATACATACTCAATATAATTAAAAGAATATATTAACATAAAAATTTCTATATGGATGTTCTAGCAGCGTTATTCATAATAACTAAAAAAATACAAACAACTCAAATGTCCATCAGCAAAATATTGGATAAGCAAAATGTGATATATTTATACAATAGAATATTATTTAGTTGTAGAAAAGAATAAACTAGTGATACATGCTACAACACGGTGAACCTTTAAAATATTATGCTAAGTGAAAGAAGTCAGACACAGAAGTGCACATACTGTATGATTTTTTTTTATATGAAATGTCCAGAATAGTGAAGTCCATAGAGATAGAAAGTAGATTAGCAATTGCCAGGGGCTGAGGGGGGGTGAGGGAATGGGAAGTGATTACTAATCAGCACAGGGTTTCTTTTTGCAGTGATGAAAATGTTCTATACTTAGATAGTGCCAACGGCTGCACAACTTTGTGAATATCTTTGAAAATAACTGAATTATATACTTTAAAAGGTTGAATTTTATGCCACGTGAATTATATCTCATCATTAACAACAATAAAAAATACAAAAAATATCCCCACTGAGGGACATTTATGAAATACATGACCAGTAATCATCAGAGCTGTCAAGGTCACCAAAAACAAGAAAATTCTGAGAAACTATTACTATTACAACAAAGATGAGCCTAAGAACAATTGACTACTACACGTTAACTAGTAACCCGTATGTTATACTGGAACTGAAAACGGACATTAGGGGAAAACTGAGGAAATCTGAGTAAAGTATAGACTTTGGTTATCATTTATATATTGATGTTAGCTATTAATTTTGACGAATGTACTATAATAATCTACGATATAATAGGGATGAGTGATTGTGGAGAATATTGGAACCCTTCGTACTGTCTTCAAAATAGTTTTGTAAATCTAAGATTGTTCATTTAAAAAAAAATGGGAGTACAGAGGGTGGTGGAAGCATTATTTAGGGAGAGACATACAGTAAGGTGAAGAATGATTCAGAGAGGTCTGAATATCTGATACTGGATATTTTCCAAATCATGTACTTACCTGTCTGGGAAAGGAACTTATGGAAGGAATATAACGTGGTAGAAATAAGGTAAGTTTCAAGGATAGGAAGATGTGCATTTAAATCTGAACACTGTTACTTAATTGAGGAAAAATTTTCTTAAGCTATCTGAGCCTCTGTTTTCTGATTTACACAGTGGAAATAACAATACGTGGTTCAAAATATTGTGCAACAGATTACATGGAATGCTATGTGCAAAGTTGTGGTCTTCATATCTGGATCATATTAAGTGCATAATTTTTTTAAATTTACTAAAAAAGTTCATTTAAAATTATGAATTTACAAAGAAACCTTGAGATTTGTCTCACAGATTTCTTGTGATGCATTTAAGGTTGCAGATATTGGGCACATCTGTCAGAAAGTAAAATGAAGTCTGGTGTCATCCAATATGTTTGACTTCAAAATGCATAAACTCAAATGTTGGCAGCAATCAAGCCTGGATTTGAACATGAAATCCTGAATGGTTCATTGTATTACTGGATCATTAACATGCCAAGTTATAAATGAAACTTGGAAATCTTTTTTAATTTTGATTTTTAGTTTGCAGATGTCTCAAGCCATGCTCATTTTGTCTATCAGCTGTTGGTTTATGGCATTGCAATCACCTGGATTTCTTGTTCCAAGTCATGCTCATTTCATGCCTGAATGCTCAACCAAGGGTGGAAAGTAACTTCTTTTCTCACAGTGGGAATGGAATTTACTAATTTACCCATCCCAATCTTAATGTCTGCCTCCCGCTTTATACATTAAGGAAACTGTACTTAATGGATGTGCTGGTCAATCTTTTCAGATGTAATCTAGACTGGATGGAAGCTTCCCCATTTCTGGTGGTCTGTTTCTAGACTCACTCAGAGCACATTGTCTGCAGCCTACATCTCTTAATTACTTACACTTCCACTGGCATTTATTATTATTCTTGTAAATCACCATTACCTGCTCAGCATCTAGGCCCGCACATTTGCATAGAAAAGGAGCCAATAGCATGGCTCACAATTGTGTGGCTGTCATTTTCTGAGGCACACAATAATGACTTTGGACCCTGTTGTTTTTGTGCAGTAATTAACAGGTGGCAAGCTTTGATGGCAATGTTTTTCCCAACAGACACTGGAGAAAACACTGACATCTGGGTAAATAGATAAACCATTGAAGCAAAGGCTCTGAAAGGGCCTCCTCACCTGATCCTGCCATTAGCTTGGATTTGCCAGACTTCAAGATGCTATATATGCTTAGGACAGGCATTAAGGCCATGTCTTTTGGAGTTAGTCTACTTGCATTCAAATCCTGGCTCTATCCCTCTATGGCATATGCTGTGAAATCTATGCAAGGGCTAGCTCCCATTATTATTACATCCTGAAGGGATCCTGGTAGTGTCTTTGCTTCCAGCTCCTTAACATGACATTCAGGTCCCTTCATTGTCTGATGCTAGTGGTACTTTCACAACTACCCCCAGTGTGGCTTTATGTCTAGACATTCTGGACTTTTTACCACTCCCCAAATGTGCCCTGCACATCAGTACATTTTAACAATTATTATTATCATTTTAATTACGCTTTCTCTCTTTCCCAGTTACTGGGCTTTTGTACTTTTTTTTTATTTGAATACACTCTTTTCAGATTTTTTTCAGCTTCATCTGTGTCCCCAAACTTTAGTGTCTTGCTCAGCCTTAGCTGAAAACTTGGCAACTGACTCTGTGTATTTTCCTCTGAGGCCCAAGACCAGCTGCATTCTGCTCCCCCCACCTCACCCCAAGACTTAGATGAAAAACCATGCTACAAATCAAGGCTTCTAGCTTCATAGCAGCTTTCAGAGAGGCCAGGAGGTTCAGGAGAGTTATTTACTAGTGGAGCATAATTTGACTGAAAGAAGAAAGAATATGGGAAGAACTTAGCAGATAAATTCATTCTTCCTCTGTGGTGGACTGTGCCAAACATGACTTTTGGCCATACAGGAAACACATTGGGTGGCCAAGGAAGGCCGCCTGGAAAACGCTGGGCTGGTTCTGAGCGTGGCAGGTGTGGCAATGTATCATTCTGACTTTGCTTCTTCTTGCTTGCCTGATTTCCTGTTTGCCTTACTCTTGCTGATCTGGGATTGTACTTCCCAATAAAGATGTAGCACTTTTTTTTTTTTACCTCAATCTCTGTTTTCTAGAGAACCCAATCTAAGAAACTCTTCAGACTCATCTCGAAAGTCAGTGCTCTTAGTCAATGTGAATTCCCTATCTTGCTTTCCCCATATTTCATAGTAATCCAAAGCCACTCACAAAATTGAAACTAATTATTATACTGAAATTCAAGAACATCTCATACAAAGAACATTGTACTAAAAAGGAAAAATTGGTTTTCATCACTTAGTGAACAAAACTTTGCTTACAAGCTGTAGATCCTGACTTTGTCAGACTCCCTTGTCTTGACAGATGAGTAACAAAGAAGGTCCAGACATCCTGAACAAGGATCCAGGATTCCTAAGTTCTTTTCCTGAATCTTTCATTTATTATTCCATTTATTTAATGAACATCTAGCATGGCCAGGCCTTGTACTAGGTAAGAAGACATAACTCCTGCCCACTGACCTCAAGGAGCTCACAGTCTGGTGTGAAAACTCAAGACAGAAACAGGCCCTGACACTGCACCGTGGTAAGTGCTTTTGTGGAGATAGAGTCTTAGGGAAATGGCCATATTTAAGAGGGGCACCTAGTGCAGGCAGGTAGAAATGGGTGTCATACAAGGATTCTCAAGTGAAGTAAAATTGAAAGAGGAATCTAAGACACCTGGTAGATCAGAGATGGTATGAGTAGGGATAAATATTTCTGGCAGAGAAAATATCATATGCAAAGACACAAAGGAAGAAAGAGCATACGAAAATAAAGAGCGACAAATAATTTGACATAGATGGAGTCTGTATTTTGAGATTGGGAGGACTGGTGAGAGATGAGGCTGAAGAAATAACAATATTAATTTCTCTTTGGATTCTTATTTCTTTACCTGTGAAATAAGAAATTAAAACTTTATTGTGTTTAATGTGACTTCCAAGTTTATAAGCCATGACTCTATGCACAGGGAATCATGATGAAGGCTGTGACCCCAAGAGCCTGATGACCTTAAGCTGATTAAGGTATAAAGGGTAGGTCTGATATTGTACATAAGAGGAAGCACCACACCCTCCTTAACAGAAGCAAATAGAAGCTTCAAATTATGAACAAGAGAGACTGACACTGCCCAGTGACACCTCTCGAAACAAATGCAAACTTTTGTTGTTGTTGTAATCTGTCACATGATGTGGCTACCATCTGGCTCATAGATTGAATTCTATACAAATGCTCAAGGACTTCTACATATTGGCAATTGTGTTTTAATTTCTGGGGGAGCCCCAGAACTCCATCTTCATATATTATTGCCCAAAAGGATATGCCCAGAAAAAAACAGAATGTTCTTGAGACTGCACCAGGGCCATCATAGGTGAACAGGTAGGGCCAGGGAAGAGTCAGGGAATGAAAGGAGGGGCTTTCAAGGGACAAGGACAAAAGAAGCCCCTGGGTACATGTTTCACCTCAGTTCACCAGAGTAGAAGACCTGGTGGGGTATCAAAAAATTTATTGGTTAGAAATAATGGCTTTTATTTCCTCTGATATATCCACTGTGCCCATTACCTACAGAAAGTAAGCATGGCAGTGCCTTGAGTTGACCAGTCAGAATCGAAATTCTATCCATTCATTCTCAAGAAACAGAACTCATCCTCCCAAGTGTCTTTCCCAAAAGCTCTTTAGGAATTATCCCAAACAGGGAATGTCAATTTTATCTTGAAGCTGAGAACTTCGAGTTACAGTAAATGATGTAACTGGGAATCTATGCTATCAGACTGACCTACTTTTTATCCAGGGGAAGGAACAAACTACTCAATAAAGTGGTTTTAAAAGGCTTGAAGTAAGAAAATACGCAGCTTCTTTGTGCTTACATCCTACCCAGTCTAACTTCTAATCAAATAATAGAAACAATTATTATTTTTATTGTTAATGGAGTAGCCATTGAGTGAATCAGAGTGAGTGCTTCTGGCCCCCATGATAGAATGCAACTAGAAAATGTATTAAAATCAGAAAGGTGAGTGTGAGATTCAAAGCCAAACAACCTGGGATCAATGTATTATCCTGGATAGAGCTGGAGCCCATTCTACTAGGTGAAGTATCACAAGAATGGAAAAACAAGCACCACATGTACTCTCCGTCAAACTGGTATTAACTGATCAACATTTAAGTGCACATATAGTAATAACATTCATCGGGTGTTGGGCAGATGGGAGGGTAGTGGAGGGGATGGGTATATACAAACCTAATGGGTGCTGTGTGCACCATCAGGGGAATGGACAGGCTTGAAGCTCTGACTCGGGTGGGGCAAAGGTAATATATGTAACCTAAACATTTGAACCCCCATAACATACTGAAATAAAAAAAAATTTTAAAAAAGTCAATGGGTCTGAATGTTCTTTTCTTCATTTTTAAAGTTAGAAAAATTATTGTAAAAATGATAATTTGTAATTGTGTACATTTATGAGGTACAAAGAGATTTTATCATTTATGAATACAATATAGAATATTTAAATCAGGCTAGTTAACATATCCATCACCTCAAATACTTAACATTTTTTTTTTGGTGAGAACATTTGAAATTTACTCATCTGCTACTTTTGAAATGTATACTACTCTATTATTAACTGTATTTATTATGCTGTGCAATAGATCTCCAAAAAAAAATTTCCCATATTTCTACTTTCTAATATTTTGTACTCTTCGACAACCATTTTTCCATTCTTATCACCCAACAGACTCTGTAACCGCCATTCTACTCTCTTATTTCTATGAGTTTGATTATTTTAGATTCTACATATAAGTGACATCACACAGTAATTGTCTTTTTTGCTTGACTTATTCAATTTAGCATAATGTTCTCCAATTCCATCTATATTGTCATAAATGATATAATTTTCTTCTGTTTTGAAGCTGAAAATATTCCTTTGTGTATATATACACCACATTTTCTTTATCTATTCATGTGTTGGTGGGTACTTAGATTAATTTCATAAATTGGCTATTGCAAATGTGGCTGCAAAGAGCATGAGAGTTCAGGCATCTCTTCAACAAGCTGATTTCAAATCTTTTGGATAAATACCTAAAAGTAGGATTACTGGATCACATGGCAATTCTATTTTCAGTTTTTTCAGGAACCTCCATGTAGTTTTCCGTAATGGCTGTACTAACTGACATTACCATTAGCAGTCTACAAGGGTTCCCTTTTCTCCATATCCTCTTCAACACTTGTTATCTTTCATCTTTTTGATAATAACCATTCTTACACATGTGAAATGACATCTCATTGTGGTTTTTAATTTGCTTGTTCCTCATGAGTGACAATGTTGAGAATTTTTTCATATATCTGTTGGCCATTTTTATGTCTTCTTTTAAAAAATATCTATTCAGGTCCCTTGACCATTTTTTAATTGGACTTTTTGTTTTCTTACCATTGAGTTGTTTGAGTTCCTTATTTGTTATTAGCCCTTTATTAGATTTATGGCTGGCAAATATTTTCTACCAATCTGTAGGATGTCTTTGCACACTATTAATTGTTTACTTTGCAGTGCAGAAGGCTTTTAGTTTGGTGCAATCCCATTTGTCTATTTTTGCTTTTGTTACCTGCACTTTTGTGATCAAATCCAAAAAATCATTGCCTGGATCAATGTCATATAGTTTTGGTTCCTATGTTTTGTCATAGTAGTTTTATATTTTCTGGTCTTTTGTTTAAGTCTTTAATCCATTTTAGTTGATTTTTGTATACGGTATGAAATAAGGGTCCAATTTCATTCTTCTTCGTGTGGCTATCCATCCATTTTTCCCAATACCAGTTATTGAAGAGACTATCATTTTCCCATTGTGTATTCTTTTTTTTTTTTTAATTTCAGCATATTATGAGGATACAGATATTTAGGTTACGTATGTTGCCCTTGCCCTCCCCACCAAGTCCGAGTTTCAAATATGTCCATCTTTCGGGTGGTGAGCATTGCACTCTTTGTGCATATATATACCCGTCTCCTCTCCCTTCACCCCCCTCCACCTCCCCCTCCTCCCTGCCCACCATTGTGTATTCTTGACACCTTTGTTGAAAATCAGTTGACTGTATATGCCATGCATAAAGTAATATCTATTTTTGGGTTCTCTATTCTGTCACATCGATTGATGAGTCTATTTTTTGGCCAGTGCCATGCTGTTTTAATTACTATACCTTTGTATTATAGTTTGAAACCCAGTAGTATGATATCTCCCACTTTGTTCTTTTTGCTCATGATTGAACTATGGTTATTTGAGTTTTTTGTGGCTCCATATGAATTTTAAGATTGCTTTTTCTGTTTCTATTAAAAATTACATTGGAATTTTGATAGATAATTGCATTGAATCTGTAGACTGCTTTGGATAGTATGGACGTTTTAGCAATATTAATTCTTCTAATCCATAAACATGGAATATATTTTCCTTTATTTGTGTCTTCAATTTCTTTCATCAATGTTTTATAGTTTTGAGTGTACAGTTCTTTCACCTCCTTGATTAAATTTATTCCTAAGTATTTTTTGTAGCTATTTTAAATGGGATGTTTTCTTAATTCCTTTTTCAGATAGTTAGTTGTTAGTATATAGAAATGCTACTGATTTGTGTGTTTCAATTTTGCATCCTGCAATGTTATTGACTAGTCTTCCTCTCTTCCCAACCCAGGGACAATTGGCCACTTATTTTAGGTCAATTCTGTATTATCACATGTGTTTATAAGCTTATTTGTCTCATTAATTGTGAGCTCTTTGAGTTCAGGGACTCAACCTTGGCAACAACAAATGTTTCAAGAAGGAAAGAAAGAAGGGAGGTAGGAGAGAAGGAGGTGTTATCCCCCTTTATAGCAGAGAAAGCTGAGACTTAGAGAAGTTACAGACATGTCTATATGCTCTCTTAATCCCAGGCATAAAACATGAAATTGAGGCTTAGGGAGTTTTAAGTTGCTTAGTCCAAGACCTCTGGGTTAAAATACAAACACAGAACTTTTAATAACAATTAAACTGTACTTTTAATGTGTGGGGATCCACATCATATTGGTTAAGAGTCTGGGCAATGAAGTCAGGTGACCTGGATCCAAATCTTGGCTTGACCGCTCACTATCTGTGTAACATAGGATGTATCTGTAAATCTCTTTAGTCTGAAATTCCATTACCTGAAACAGAAAAAATAAAAGTGGCTGTCTCTTGAGATTGTTGTGATGATTTAAGTGAAATAATCCTTAGTATGGTGCCTAGTACCTAGTTGGCAGTCAAATGCTAACTATTTTTATTATCATTTCCTGTAGTACCATAGTCAAATAGTTCTGCATTAAGCAAATGGTTGTGATTAATTCCACATGAGAGAAAGCACTGGCTATTCCCATCACCCCCACGATACTGTGATAAATGGTCAGGACTTGGTTTCCATCCAGACTTAGTCCAAAGTCAACATTTTCTGCTATCTACAAATCCACCCTTATTCATCTCTTCTAATGTTTGCCACTGAACAACAGTAAAGAGAAGACATTTTATCATCCTTGGGGTACTTGATCTTCAACTACTAATTGTAATAAATGGTGGCTTCTCTGTCTGTTGAGTCTCTGTTTCACTTCTGCCTTGTTCTAAGACTGAAATAAAGAATCAAATCATTTTCAAGGATATTCAACTGTAAGAGCAGTAGTAGTGATAATGTCTACAATTTATCTCACATGTACAAATGCCAGGTATTTTATTTCCAATATCTGTGCAGCTAGTTGATTCATTTTATTATAGGATTGTAAATATTAATGCATGTATTTTGTTTTTGCTATTAGAAACTTGAGCCTCCACTTCCCTTTGTTAGCAGAAAATTCAGTATCCACAAATTGAGTGTACTCCACACCCTGAATTTTCCATTTACCCTGGGACCTCGTTCAGCTCCCAAATGTCAGATCTGCTCCAAACACAAGGCAGGGAGAAAAATAGAAATTCTTCTATGTCCACTAACTCTGTGGCTTTGGTTGTGGTCACATGGGTCCTGCTCCATGTGGGCTGCTGCTCTGTTGATGCCTGAGTTCACCTCTTTTCTTCTGATTCCATTACTTCCATGTTTAGTAATTACTCCCAAAGCATTATGCCAAGCAAGGATCCAGAGGAGCTTCCAGCCCATCCTGCACAATGTGAAACTCTATGCTCTGGTATTGAACATGTGTGAGTAACTTGAGTAACTTATATCTACTGTGCTCCAACTCTCCAGTAGGGACCATGGAGTTCTTATTTTGCCGATTGACCACATTTGGACCATTTTAATTCAATAGAGAAATTCTTACCATGTTGATCCTTCAAAGGGAATGGAGGAAGATTCTCAATCTCCTTCCTCCCAGATTATTTTTTAATCCCTGGGTTCTATTATTTACTCTAGGGAATGTCTGAGAATATGAAAATGGTATTGGAAACACACAGGTTTTGTCAAGCACAGTAATTTATTTATATCCTCTCACCAGGGCCATAGAGATAGTTTCACTGTATGTTTGCTTAACAACAAGATGCAATAGCCAAAGATCCAAATTCATTTTCCTACTAGGCCGAAAGTGGCTTAAAGCTTCTATCCATAACACCTTTTGAATATTGTCTAACCAACATCCTCATGAGCACTGGAGTTAAGATTAAGCGACCCTCTGGGTAGTTATTATTATCCTCATTTTTTGTATGATGCAATAAGTTATAGAAGTTACCTACCTCTGGGTCACACTGTTAGCAAGCAATAACAATACGATTCTAATGGGAATGGGATTTAATTCAGATCTAGCTGATTCAAAGCCTCTGGCTCTTCTTCAGGGCTTTCACTTGCCCTAAAGTCTGAAAGTAGGCACATCGGTGTCTTTCTTCAAAGAGAAATGCTAGAGCTTAGAGGAAATTCCTTCCTTCCCACTTTCCAACTTCTCTCTCTCCCTCTCTCTCTCTCTCTCTCCCCCCACCACACACACACACATCAAATAACAACTTTGCCCAGAATTGGACACCGCTATAAGGTTTAAGCCCTGGCATTTCTCCATGTTCCTCATAAATAAAATTTTGCCCTCTTCTGAGACCTAGGAGAGTTCCATCCGGGCCTCACCTTACTGCCACACAGTTACAGTAGTCAGTTGCTTCTGTAGAGTCAAAAGTTTATAGGAAAGCTTCAAATCCTAGCTTTATCCATCTTCAAGGAAACTTTTGCTATTAATTATCCAAAAGGCTCTGGATTTCCAACTACAACTGTCCACCCATGGGCCCACTAAAATAATCCGATGGATGAAGCCTGGTCTCAAAGAAACTGTAGGAACAAGTCCTTCATTCTTTTCAAGTGAGGCTAAGAAGGTAATTGGATCGATCTCTGAAAACAAATCCTATCTCCTATTGGAAAGCAGGGCAATGTTCTAATACAAGGTACCTGTTGTCGAGACTGCTGTGCAAGTTGCGGCCAAGAATCATAAATCTTTTAACAACCTTCCTTGAAAGCTTGTCACTCCCCTGCCCTTTCACTTGAAGGATGTGCCTGACTCCCAGTGCTATAAATGTTGAATGGATTCTAATTGATTAGCTGAGGCCAAGAGCTTTCATAAATGAGACTCATGGGGTGAATTTCTTGAGTGAGCTCTAATTTTCAAGTGCACTTAAAAACATAATTCAAGGAATAATGAATATTCAATAATATTTAAAAATAATTTAAATAGGAATACATATTGCATACATTTGTCAATATCTCGAAGAATTGTTGATTGTCACAACTTGAGAGGCCATTTGCCCTTGGCATCTAGCTGATGGAGGCAAGAGATGCTTCTAAAGCCCCACAGCGCTCATGACAGCACCTCCCCGCCTGACACACAAAAAATATCAGCAGTGCTGAGGTTCAGAAACCCTGCACTATACTAGAAGTTTTCCTCAGAACAAAGGTTATATTTTACAAAATTTTAGTACCAAAAATGATCTTAAAGATTGTTGAGTCTTACTGCTAGCATTTTAACAAACATTTATTGAGCTTCCGTTATGTATGTTCAGAGTTTTGCTTTAGATATTTATTCATTCATTTGATTATCCAGTGTTTATCGGAAGCACAATTTCTAATCATTGGGAACCTCACATATATATACAGAGTGTTTTAATACATGCAAAAGGGGGTTTCTGACTTGACTATTTGCAGTGTGGACAAGTGAACCCAAATGGTTCTATTAGCATAAATTCAATAGTATGCTTTTGTTGCTAGTGTAAGAGAGTTTTTGCTTCTCCAGGAGCTTCAAAGAAAGATTGCAAAGAGAACACAGGGAAAGACAGAAGCAATGACATGCTAACTTCCTCCTCTGCAGCAGGAAGGCCTGGATACCTATAAAGTCTGGTGAAATTCAGGACACGGGCGTTATATTCTGTAAAGTTCATGTGCAGTCCTGTGGTGGGAAAAGGAGCAATATTTTTCTGCCACACTGTGCCCTAGAGCACACAAAGCAGTAATTATTACAGCCATCTTTATAGGTGATGAAATCAAGACTCAAAGGAGGTTAAGTGACTTGCCCAAGGCCACATAGCTAGTGTGTCATAGAGTTGGGATTCTTAAATAGATGTGTCTTCTCCAGAATTCACATTCTATCTCTTCTATCATGCTGTTTCTATGCTTTAGTGATTTTTTGTATGTTCATTTTAGCTCTCGTAATCTTTTCCAAGTAAATATTCAAGTGTTTTCCTGGTCTATTGGTGACTCTTCATAATTTAAAAATGAGAAATTCTGCTTACATGTCTGTAATTTCAAAGTTGGATGCTGAATGCATTAACCTTTAAGTTAGAACAGCCCAGGGAGCTATTAACTCCCCCTCTTGAGCAGCTGGTCTTGTCACTAAGCTTCTCAAATGGGTTAGTCATCAAGGTTCTTTATTAACTGCTAAACAATTGGTTCCAAATGAAAGTTTACAGAATTACTGCTGAAAACTGCAAGGAGCCTTGGAGACTGGACACCTTTCTGAAGAGCTGATTTGACTCCTTTCCACAATTTTCTGTGTCCATCTTGATGGTGCAACTAGAATATTCCCAGCTAATTACATGGCCATTGATAGAATTGTGTAAAGACTATATCTGTGCTCACTATATTATAATTCATAATGAAGATTTATGATAATAATTTTTCATATTTATAATTATATTCATAATAATAATTATTATTGCTTTATTACAAATCATTATCAAATTTCTGTGATGGACAGATTGAGACATGAGACTACCTTATTTTCCTCTCAGGGAAGAATTGTGATTGTTTATTCCCAGCCTTTCTCTAAGAGGAGCAGATTCTAGCAAGAGCATCCCCACACTCTATTTACCTCACCTGTTACATGAAGGTGAGAACATTTCAAGGGACAATATCACAACTCTTATCACCAACACACTACAATTTCCTTGCATTTGACTCATTCATCCACTCCTTATGGGTGGAGTAAAGGGTTAAGGAGGACAAAGAGACTTGAGCTCCCACTGGAGAAAACCACATTCTCAAACTAGGGTACTACCAAGCCTTCTCTAACTCCCTTTCTCCTCTTTTGTAGAAGTAGACCTCAGTAAAGAATGCCAGGTTGATGAATCCTATATGTGGCCTGCTGAAATTTCACTCTCTGTCTCTTCCCTACCTCCAGAACTGAGGTAGTTTTGTCCTTTTCTATCTAAAGTCATCATTAAGAATTATATTTTTAAGGGAGAAGAACAAAAAAGGCCAGTGGGGCTTGAATGGTGTTGATTGGTGCCCTCTGTCCTGGAACAAAATATATCACTTCCACTTTATGCTTGATTTTGAAGATATGACCAGAGAATGCTTATTGTTTTTCTCTTTGTTTTTTGTTTGTTTGTTAATGCCTATCCTAGATGGTTTAACCATTATTTGGTCCCAACCTTCTGACTTTTCTAAATTAAAAAAAAGTGCTTAGCACAATATAATATGAAATAAAGTTTTTCAAATTAATGAATAAACAAATGCAAAGTGAATCTAGTGCAGATACAATTAAAGAATAAAAGAAATTCTCAATATTGAGGTTTCTGAGGTATCAGGTATGTTATTTCAACACATAGCAGGGCTCCAGGTTACAGATAGACTCCGCTAATTAATGCTACATATTGGTCCAAATACATCATGACAAAATCTAATTATCTCCAGTGATGACTCAAATTAATCAGCCTGGATATAATGACAAGCTCTGACTCAGGGTAAATCTTGCCAAAGACAAGCACAAATTTGCAAGAGTCACCACTAAATTGAAACCATTCTAATTCTAGTGACTTAAGTGTGTGGGTGATAACTCAGTAAATGAACGCATTCTCACTATTGGTTCTCAAGAATTAATATTAGTCAGATGTTTAGTCCGATATAAACAGGGTGGTTAACATTTACCAAAATGTAAGAGCTTAGAAATGTTCCTTTAATAGTAACAATTTCTTTTTGTGTATAATTATTCATAAGCCTTCCAGAAATTAATGTCCTAAAAAGAGGCTCCATGTCTCAGTGAAATACATTGAAATATTCCATATAGATTTTGCACACATAAAACATAAAATTATTTTTTAGCAGGTAGTATTCTCCAATGCCATAGATCCACAGTATTTTTAGTCAAAACATTTTAAACTATGGATATCCCAATTACCCTTATTTGATTAGATGAACATATCAAATTATCACATATACCCTAGAAATATGTTCATTTAATATATATTAATGAAATTAATTAATTAATTAAAATATAAAACACTTTATGAAATAATTAAGAAGAATGAATTCACCTGGTAATTAAGTGCTTGATGAACATTTAGAGATTTGTAATAAATATTTATGAAATGATGCATTTCTTTATCTATAACTTGTCTCATTACTGAAAATATTGGGGTAGGTTATAAGATTATATAAAATACCAGAAAATGAAAATAAGTGAGATTAACTGAAATGTAGGTGAAAAAAAAAAGAGTAAACAAGAGTACAAAAATGACATTAAAGCAGGAATGAGTTTAATGGAGACTTCGTCTCCATAAATGTACAATATTTGCGATTGCAAGAGTGTAGAAGAGATATATACAAGGCTCTAAGATTTTTAGCAGCATTATAAGAAAATAATTTCGATAAATTTTTTTGGTAAAAACAGCAAAAATGCTCAGAAAAATGTGACCGACTCGGACAGAAATGTGTAGTGAAAACTAATGGACAATATCTTCAATTGCATCTCTGCAGTAGATACAATAATAAATTTCATAAAGCTGTATCATAGGACATCTTTCAATATAGGCCATGGCATTTAGTCCAGTGTACTGAAATAGCTTATTCTAGTTATAACTGTTTCTAGATAAAGGCAACAAAGAGTGGCATCGTATGTGGAACAGCACTAGTCTTACACCTAAGTTGCTTGTACTCCAATCATATTTAGGTCTTTAATTAGCGGTGCAACTTTCAGAAAATAAATTAAAAATAAACATGTTAAAATCTAAAACTGGACCTATGCCAGGTCAATCTACTGTTGAGTTTTTTTTTTTTTTTGAAAATCAAGATGGGGTAATAGTTATAGAAGCTAATGCACGCTGGGAAAATAAGAATTACTTACTTCTAAATAGAACAAATTAATTATTTTTTATTTCCTGAGAGAATTTCAGGATTCACTCCCACTTAAATGATTATTTAAAATAAAAATAAAGGGAATCTAATCTCCCCAGGATTTCTGTCAATTATATTTAATTAAAGAAATATTTACCGGGCACTTCTCTGGTACCAGATGTTGTGAATAGGTAACTACTTATGTGGCATCAACCTACCCTATCTTTGTTTGTCTTTGTCTTCATTTAAATTATGAAGGCTGAAATCTCTAATTAAACATTTCTCACCCACAATAGAATTTATTTATACTTATAAACAAGTGCCTTTTCTCACTAGGCAACTCATTCCTTTTTTGGGGAATTTTTATTAGTTAGAAAATTCTTCCCCCAGGAGAGCTTTTCATTAACTATAATTCTTCCTTCTGCCCAATCCTACCTCCTCTGTCCAAGCCCTTTCAGATCTTCTAGCAGGTCTTCTGATGCTCTTTCCTATAAAGATGGAACCCTAAATCATCTAATATCAGTCCAAACGAGATGTGACATACTCTAACCCTTCAGGTTCCTGACAGGAGGGATTATTAAGGCATCACCCTCCAAACCAGACAGTATAAGGATTCCCCAGGAATTTTCCCCAAGCTGTGCTTCTCTTCAAACCTTTCCTCTCCTCTACTGGCCTAGCATAGGGACTGGACTTTCACCCAGTTCATACTGCCAGGTTATTAAGAATGGCTCTGAAGGGAAGCTTCCATCATTAAACTAGAGCCCTATACTGAATACTCTCATTTTTCCTATCTTTTGGAGCCTGATCATGAGTAGTGTCCAGAAACTGGATTCCACCTACCCAAGGATAGACCCTCAGGTGAAGGCCAACTCAATTCCAAAGAAGCTCATCTTTCATTTCATTAATTCAACACATGTTTATGGAGTACTATCCATGAGTCAGGTACTCAGGCACCGACGATGAGAAAAGAATAGCATGGAGACGACGCATCACAGATAACATAGAGCATGAGGACATACCGGTAAACAGGCAATTATAATTCAGTGCATTAAGTGGTATAGTGCAGGGTACTTAGGAGCTAAAGAATCAGTATCAATTTAGTCTTAGAGAAATAGAGGAGGATTCCTGGAAGTAGTAACATTTAAACTGAGACCTGAAGGTGTGAGGAGTTACCTGGATGAAGAAAATTCCAGGAAAAGGAAGGTGGCAATTAGGCCTTGAAGCTCTATTGACCCTTGATGGGCAATGTGTGATTTGTGGACCAGCAGCATGGAACTACTTAGAACTGCGGAATTTCAGATCCCACCTTAGACCTCCTGAATCACAATCTGTCTTGCAACAAAATCCCCAAGTGATTCGTACACACATTAAAATTTGAGAAACTGAGTCTAGGCCACACTCATAAGTTTGTAGCATGTCCTAAAGTCCCGGAGGGTGACACTTAAGAGTTCTAAGAAGAAGAGTGGCACAATCATTGCTATGCTTTAGAAAGATCCGTCTGCTTGTTGAGGGGAAATGGATAAGGTAAGAGCAAGATCTAACAGTTGTCTGAGTCTTCTATACTATATCCCTTATTTTCCCTG
This sequence comes from Avahi laniger, assembly GCA_963575035.1. Taxonomy (NCBI): domain Eukaryota; kingdom Metazoa; phylum Chordata; class Mammalia; order Primates; family Indriidae; genus Avahi; species Avahi laniger. The sequence continues at coordinate 64,549 of CAUYSK010101618.1, forward strand.
GAAAGCTTGCTGTCAGCTGCTCTTTGGATCATAGATGAGCTTACCACTACTGTTCCATCTGTACAACCCTTCTGGGATCCAGGGACATCTCTTCTCTGTGATCATTCGTTGAAATGACCCCACCATCAGGAGATGGGACACTAGGTTCTCTGTAGTCTACCAAAAATGATTTCTCAGACAAAGCATCTTCTCTCCATTCACCCTCCCATGGTCCCAGTCAAGACATCTCCTCTTCTTTGAGTCTTTGTTATAATTTCCAAATGCAGCATTGTAGCTGAGAATCTGCTGACTAGAGCATTCCTCAAATCCCAGGTTATGTTTATTTACTATTAAACATGCACAAGTTATTGAACCTCTCTGAGTCTTAGTTTCCTCATTTATAAAATGAAAATTATAATAATATTGATTTTGAATGCTTTTCTGGGCAATAATAACTCAATACAGTTACTAAAATATAGAAATTAATCTACCTCTTAGCTTAGCTTTACTCTTAGCTTTACTCTTCTTCAATCAATCTTACTGCTAATAGCTATTTGTATTGCTTGCACAAGCTTATTGCCTGTATGCAGGTTGGTTTCCAGCAGCCCTGACATGAGGTGCAACAGGGCCATGGGTTGCAGATCATGGGAACTGAAGGAGATGTGACATAATATTGAGAACGTGAGTCAAAGTGGACAACTAGTCAGTCCAATAGCAGCATTAATCTGAAATGGCAAATAAAGAAGAATTAAAAGGTAAAACAACAGAACCTGAGATTCCAGGACAGAACAAACAAATTTGGGCAGGAGGTAAGGGGAAAAGGAGGCTAGAAAAGTTTCTCTTGAAGTACTGGAGAGTAACAATTATAATTTTTTTAAAGGGAGCGGTGTCCCTATTCTCTAGGCTATCATGGGGGTCTGCTAAAGGTACACATTGATTTGGAGAGGAACAGCGGTCTTCTAAAAGTCAAATCTTATGAGGCTTCTCTTCTACCTACGACCTTCAAGGGTCCCCATAGTATTCCTTATAATGATATACAAGGTTGATCTTGATCTGAGGTTTGCATACTTCTCTAATTTATGTCTCACCACTGCTCAGATCTCTAGACATATAAAAATAATTACAAATTGCCCAACTTATCCTACCTTTTTACATGCTTCTCCCTCCACTGAGAAATCTCTTTCCCACTCTCCAAGCATACTGACAATCCCTCAATGCTAAATTCAAGTACTAACTTCTTTTTTGAAAGATTGATATCTTTCTGGAAAAATAAGTTGCTTTCTAACCTGTATCCCGTAAACAGGTCGTACCTTATTTATTTTAGAGCAATTATAACTCTATATGTACGCAGGTCTATATCTGTGTGTATATATATATATATATCTTTTTTAAATATATAAATAAAAGAGGTTTATTTTGTATATATAAATCTTATATATAAATATTATGCATAATATTTCTAAGGTGAAGGAT
>CAUYSK010101619.1:0-18516 GCA_963575035.1 Avahi laniger
TGTCCATAAAAGATCATTTCTGTAATTTTTCTGCACTTAGATGTTTGAAAAACTTTTGCATAACTCTGGCTGAAAAAAACAAACAAGATTCTGGTCTGGGAATTACTCCGGTTTGCACATAATTGGGAAGCTGACCAGGCCTTAGCCGGTGCTGAAATCAGTGATTTCACTGTTTACTGTTCAAAGTGATCTACCCTGTTGGCTAACTTAGTGCCGCCCCAGATCGCGCCTGCAGCCGGCTCTCGGAGGCTAGCCGTCTTCCTCACCCTTTATTTACCAAGAAAGTTCGCATGCATAACGCAGGTACAGACGTCAAGCAGGAACAGTTCCTTTTTCAACTGATATGAGTCCTCCAGGGTAAACAGGCTGGAAAGTTCAGAAGCCACTTGCCAGCAGTTTTCTTTACTGCCGTCCTCACCTGCTAGCTCAGAGAGATGCTAAGAGAATACACAGTCAATTTAGAAAGAGGGAGAAGGGAACGGAAAGAAAACCAAACTCTGTGTTGCTGTCACTTGGTTTATGTGGCTGGCAGTCACATGAGTGACAACCTTGCATCGGTTTACCTGAATCTCGTTAGGGCACAAAGCATTCTTCCTGCTGGGTCAGGTTGGCCACAGAGGGGGGCTATCTCAATGCCAAGGGCGAGTAGGATTTAAGTAGGGGAAAACAGATGGCGGTACCGTATCTATTTAAAGAGGAGAAAGAAACACTATCCTCTGAAATGCGGAGGCTCACGGAGGGTGACCCGGGCGGTTATCAGCTAACATGAGACAGGGAGTGCAGAGTACGGAATTTAAACCAGTGCCCTGCAAGGAACAGGGAGCAAAGAGGCAAGGAGTCACAGAGTGGCCCCCAGACATTCCGCACCCCACGTCACCGTACTGTTCAAATGAGCATTTCATGGCATGACTTGATCAGAGAGAAGTAGCCCCGATGTGGAGCCCAAGAGGACATGTGTTAATCACACTCCACTCACTAACCACTGTGCTTGGTGCGTTTCGGGTGTCATCACGTGATCCCCACAGCAATCCTAAAAGGAGGGGTGCTATTTCCCAGCGATATCCTGAGATAACCCAACTAGTACGTAGGTAGCATGGATTTGAAATGAGGTTTGTGGCTTCTAAAACCTGTGTTCCTTCCACTCTGTGACACGGTCTCCCTAACTCACTGTCTCTGTCCTGGGCTGCGTGCTTATGTGCCTCCGTGAAGACCCTTCTGAGTCCCAGCGAGAGGATCGCAAGGCTAGGCTTGCCGTCTAGCAGGAATGAAGCTGTTCCGAGACCCAAAGGCACTCCTAAATGTTCCTTTCTGTAATCTCTTTCCTCTCTTGGGCTGTGCGTCAGCAATGTGGGCTCTTCTTGCCCAGCCGCTGGCTGCCTGACTGGCCCTCACCATGACCCTCACCCCCCATGCAGATGGCATTGCCCAACCCTACTCGTCTGCCAACTACTCGAGGGAAAATTCTCCCACCCAGAGAGACTCCAGTCCATTTGATGTTACTGCATTCAAAAGCTTTTACTTCTGCCTCCAACAGCTGAGCAAGAGGTTCATGGGTCCCTTTTGTCATTTGTCACCCCCTTTTTTTGCTATTCTCTAGGACTCTGTGCTTCACAGTTCAGGGAAAGACTCCTCATTCATTCAACAAGAATTTACTGAGTACATACTATGAAAGCAAAAATGTTCTAGGCGCTGGAAACAGAGATAATTAGAATTCAGTCCTTCTGTGAAATACTCCAGGGTTCTGCTCACCTGTTATAATGAGCACGGCTTGGTAAAAGCGTCCTGGGATTCTGAGCAAGAGCACCTGATTTCCTTGTCCAGAACTTCCTTGATGGGAGAGCCGGGACGGCAGCCCAGCGTTGGCGGTTGGGCTCAGTTCTGTTCTCTTTATTCAAACTATCCTGTACTGTCTTCCAGAGGTTTCTCTTCCGGAAACTTTACTGTGTTTCCCTTGACCTACCTCTTTTTGGGAGCCAGACCCTATCTCAACAGGGCAAGGTGATACGAAAAGAAGGTCAGGGCTGCTCGTACCCTCCGGCAGAGGGAAATGGCACCTGCTCTGAGCAGCAGTTGGCAGACCCACCCAGGGATTAAAGAAATGAGTTAACAGGGAGACAGAGAATGTTTTTCAGGCAAGATCCTTTGGCAGGATTGTAACTTGCATTCGGTAAATTATCCCATTTTCCCTTGGTTAAAAACCCATTTAATATGAGAGGGATGTGGCTTATTTACCCGTTGTCATTTCTTAGCTGTTCTCTGTTACCACGCACCTGTTGCCGAAAAAACTGGAGTTGTGTCAGAGCTCGAGAAACAGCCAGAGTGGGAAGAAAGGGAAGGAGGTCAAACTTGAAACTGAGGTTAATTTTCCCAATTACCTTTGTTCACAAATCCCCTTCCATTTTTCACTTATCATTAGCAACTTCTGAATTCTTACATGAAGTTCTCAGAGGGAAGGATTTTTTTTCCTTATGGCTTAAATAGAGACAGTTTCCAATCAACAAACAAAAAGCCATCTGTTTCCCTAATTTCCAATATAAAGCTGTTCAACTGTTAGTTACTCCTCATGTAGGAATAAAAACTGAGGCTTCCGTGAAAAGCAATGCTCAGCTAGTTTAAAGTGAGACATAGTCACACACAGAGCAGTTTGACAGCCGTGGGTTTTTACGGTTGGCAGCAGATGAGCTCTAATGGCCAATAAGAACATAAACACGCATCAGAAAACAAAAATTAAGCAATATACACACCCAAAGTCAAATCAGAAAAAAAAAAAAATGTCCGCATATACAAGACGGCTCGAACAGGTGTCTGAGGGCAGTCCCCGGGGGCTGGGAACACCTTTCGCCGGATTACTCACCCAGGCAGGTGGGAGTCGCGTTGCCAGCCGGAGACGCTTCCGGACAGTTCCAGCGCTGCAGAGCTGACGGACCAACAAAACCGAATTCACAGACTGCCGGCAGCAGGAGGATCGGCAGGAGCAGCATGACCGTGATGGGTTTGAGCTTTCACTAGAAAATAACTTGATTTTGATCTGGCATAGCCCTGGCAAGGTGTGTGTGCATGCGTGTGCGTGTGTGTGCGTGTGTGTGTGTGTGTGTGTGTGTCTGAGCCCGCACGTGGCCACCTAGGCTGGTCCCCAGCCCTGGGGCATCTTTGGCTCTGCGGCTGTGCTCTTGCCCTCCGGCTCCTTCTTGGCTCCCAGAGCTTCCGAGTGCAGCCTGCCGGGGCCGCTGCAGGAAAGATTTCTTTATCTCAGTTTTTTCTGGAAGCCAGTTAAGAAATACCTGACACCCTTATGACAAATTTCACAGAGGTTAACAGCCCTGCTCTGCAGACCTGCGGCTGACTTCGCTGTGACAGGCAAAGGCTTAGAGAGAAAAAGAAAGGAAAGGAAAGAACTGCTGGAAAGTTCCTGCCACAACGGTTGGATGAGGCTGAAGGAAGAAATATGCAGATATGAATGATTCCTCCCCAAACACGGCTTCTCGTTTTGAAAAGTGCAACAACTCCCCTGTCCTTTTTAAAGCTCCGTTGGCTCCACCCCCTCTCCTTCAGTGACACTCGAGTGAGCCTCTGTCTGCAAAGGCGAGTGTGGCCCTTCCTCTGGACAGGAAGGCAGGCCGGCTGCCAAAGAGGAGATAACCCGCTAGTCACCGCAAATATTCCGGGCAGGACAGGGAGGGCAGGGAGGACGCGTGGAGGAGCCGGCGGTGTCTCGCAGGAACCTGCTGCACACTGGCTCTACTTTAATGTCTCGGAGGATGGAGACAAAAGTAGACCACGTGGTCCAAATCCACGGCGAACGACACCGCCAATAATTTGGATTTATAATCATTGATCCTTCACATACCTGATACTAGAGATAATTCAGCTTCGGCTCATTATTTGGCAGAAATGTCGACACCACTGCACATTCCTGGAGCTTGATCTTTCTCTCTCTCTCTCTCTTTCTCTTTCTCTCTCCTGTATATTTTATAGCGGAATTTGAAAAATTCTTTCCAAATCAAAGGGAAATCCCTGAAGCCAAATGAAGGGAAACAGTATGCACAGACACTTTTCTTTCAGCACCAGCGTGATAAAGCAGCGCAAGGGGCCAGGGGTGCGGGGAAGGAGCGAGTTGTTATTACAGAGCCACGCTGGAAAAAATAAGCGAATAGTGCAAAAGCTGGGAAGCACTGGGAACCAGCGCAGCTGAATGATGTTCCTTCTCGGGTGGTTCAGGCTATCTGTTCACGCCTCAGTCGTGCGAGATAAGAGCTTGACATCTCCATTAGCTGTCTTGACCACTTTCTCCTTGGAGCAACGGTACACCCAGAGCCCAGAAATTTCCAGCTCAGGCAAACAATTCACACCAGATTTGATGAACAACGGAAATTTCTGCCGGTTTACTCCATCCTGAAAAACAGACTTTCATTTAAGTTGCCCCGAGGTAGTGTTTCCAGCGCTCGTCAAAATGCAGATAAAGCAATAGTCACAAAAATACTATCACACCAGTGACTACCCATTATAGAGAGAACAGAACAACTAACTCGAAGCCTTTTACTCGTATTTAGTTATGTCCTGATTATTCTTCAAAGACTAGGTCATTTTTCTGGAACAACTAAAGCCAGGATTTCTCTGATTTCAGCCAGCCCCTGCCAGGCAGCTCTGACCCCTCACAGGGGAAACATGCCCTGGGAGGAGGGGAGGAAAGCGAGGTGAGGTGGGTGGATGTATGGAATATTCCTTTGCTTTCTAGACTCACTCAGGCTCAGGGTTCATCGTGGGTGTCCTACAGATAACCTGCACTGACCCTTCGGTTACTACCTTTGTTACTCAGTGTCCCCTCCAGCAAAACACACTGCCGGTGTCACAAACAACAACAGTGGAAGGGGCTTAGAGGACAGCCAGGCACCGAGCGGTACTAGTGGAGCGGAGTGGAGAGAATGGTAGGAACACAAGGACGAAATCATCCAGAACTCTGTTCTGTTTGGATTTGGAATTCCTTATGTTACTTTTGGTTGGAAAAAGGATTTCTCTCCTAATTATGTGTCACCTGAGCTAATGTCATCATTGGTGTTAAGCTTGAGCCCCCAGGAGATGGTGGAGTCAACAGAGGTGTAGTAGACGCCACAACCGATAACCGATGTTGAGCATCGATCCCAGCTGATCCAAACAACTCCAGTTACCCAGAGAGCAAAACCGCAGCACACAGCTACCCAGCCAGAAAGGCTTTCCAGAGACATTTAATAAATCCATACTCTTACTTCCAGATAAAACTGAACCTTTCCTGGGCAAATGAACATCCTCTTTATTTCAAAGTAGACAAGACATCCATTATAACTTTACGGGTTTGAGCTGCCAAATATGTTTTAGTTTCTGGAATGGAGTCAAAACTAACTAATTCATCAATTAATTAAGCAGCTATAGGGCGCTGCATGGAGTACAAGAAACAGAAGTCGCGGTCCTTCACTTCAAGAGCTTGCCGAGGTTATTAACAGCAACGACAAAGAAGAGTATGTGAGCATGAACTCATGAATGGCCAGGCGCCAAGTATTCTGGGGTGTCAGGGAAGAAGGGGGTTGTAACGAACTCTGTGGACTGGAGCATGCCGTGAATGGAGCTTTGTGGAGCAATTAGAAAGCCTGAGATGGGCATGGAGAAGGACACGGGCCGTGATGACAATAGGATGGGGAACAGGAATGGACAAAAAAATTGCTTATTTATTAGTTTCTTACATCTCGAGGGGACCCAAATGCATGGGGAGAAACCCTGCTGGCAGGTCAGTGAGAGAATTAGACATAGTGGCAAGGAGAAAGCTCTGAATGCTTTTAAAGTGTGAGTGGACAGCAATGGCCAGGAGAAGGGAGGCTATTGGGACATATATTTATGTGTGCTGGTCATTCATTATTCGAACTTTTCAGATAAAATGTCCCCATTGAAACACAAAGCACCTGATTCCCCTGGGTTATGTACTGGCCATGCTGAACGGCTCTTATGAATCATCCCCATGACCACACGAGCGACAGACTGCTTCCCGTGTGCCAGGCGTGTTCACATGTCACCGCTAATCCTCAACGCTACCTTGCAAGGTGGCTGTTACTACCCCCGTTTCACAAATGAGGACCCTGAAGATCAAAAGGGCTGAGTAATTTTCCCAAGATCACACTCATTTAAGCAGGCTCTGAAGTCTGAAGTCTTCATTTTCTCGCCCTTAGATGATGTCTCTGTCTGGAATAAACAGACTGGGGCATCATCAAAGGAGAAGCAAAACTTGTGCTGCACACACATAGATGTGATTGCAGGACCCAGTGACAAGGCCGTACGTTTAGGTAGCACTTAACATTCACCTGCAGAAATAGAGTACGGGCTGTTTCATGGACCACCTCCATCAAAGAGCATCGGTGTATCAGGGAAGCTCCTACAAGAACTGAAAGCACTTTCTTGTTTTTCGGGTAGTGGTTGACATGTGTCTGGCATTCTGAGTGACTCCTATGTGGCAGAAACTTAAATTGTATTAAGGGAAAGAAATCGAGAGGAGCACAGGCACAGGAGTTAGCTATGAGGGACAAATTACAATTTATCAAGCTATGGATATCAGACATAAAAATTTTATTGAAAAGAAGAGTAATTATGTTCCCTGGCATTTACCTAAATGAATTGGAAACTCATGTCCACCAAAAAAACCTGCACAGGAATGCTTACAGCAGCTTTGCTCATAACTGCCAAAACTTGAAAACAACCAAGATGTCCTTAGATGAATGGATAAACAAACTATGGTACATCCACACAGTGAAATATTATTCAGTGATATAAAGAAATAAGCCACCAAGCCGTAAAAGATATTGAGGAACTGTAAATGCATATTGCTCAGTGAAGAAGCCAGTTTGCAAAGCTACATACTGTATGAATCCAACTATATCACATTCTGGAAAAGGCAAAACTATGGAGACAGTACAAAGGTCAGTGGTCGCCAGGGTTTCGGGGAAGAGGGAAAGAGGAATAGATAGAGCACGGAGCATTTTTAAGGCAGTGAAACTGCTCTGTATGCTACTGTACCGGTAGATGTGTCCTATTGCACATTCATCAAAACCCATGGAATGTACAACAGTGAACACTACTGTAAACCATGGGCTTTAGTTAATAATGATGCATCACTATTGGGTCATCACTTGTAACAAACGTACCACACTAATGCAAGATATTGAATAATAGGAAATCTAGGATGGGGTGGAGAGTTATATGGGAATTCTCTGAACTTTCTTCTCAATTTTTCTATAAACTTAGAACTGCTTTAAAAAAAATAGTCCACAAATTTAGAAAAAAGGAGGGATTCACTATCCCATTAAAATTCCACAGATTAAATAATGCCATGTTCCTACCTCATGATATCAGATTTGTAAAGGCACTTGGTAAACAAGAAGTAAAGGAAGAATCCGGCCCGTGTTTCATTTTTCAGCTAAGTCCGCCCCAGTTACCTACAAAGGTTCCTCAGACCAAGAGGAAGAAACAAACCTCCAGAAACCGAGCGTATAAAAAGGAAGGATATAACAATCCACCATATGTAATTTATAACTCTATGAAGGAGCACCGAAATTTAAGTTTAAAAAAGAAACCTGTCATTTTAAACTGCATTGCATTTATTTACATAATCTCAGCACGCCTCCTCATCATTCTCCCAGGTATTTTAATTTCTAAAAATGTCAAGGTTTAGGGAAAGAACTCTGGCTTTTCTATCATTCCCAATACAATCTCTCCCTTAACCTTCAATTCTGCTCAATCTATAGGAAGCAGAGTAGTATCCAAGGTAAAGCATGTGAAGTCTTGACAAGAGAACTAGACCTGCTGGGAACCGCATGTAATTAAACTCTACTTGCTAGAACTAATGAAAATGGAAACCATTGATCGCAACTCTTCGTTTGCTCTTATTATATCAATAAGACTGCGAATCAGTATCCTCTTTCCCTTTTTCTACCTCCAAACCCAGAAATTATTTAGGTGAAGATAAACGTGGTTTGCCACTCAAACTGGAAAGATGTATACAATACACGGTGGAGAGAAAATATTTGAGTAAGTCACATACACATTTTCAAAATGTCAAATACCAGAGAAACAAAATAAATTAAGTTGCTTACATGTAGTTTCCCCAGCCCGACTTCTAATTGACATGCATTCATTTTTCATTTTTTTTTTTTTTTGAGACAGAGTCTCACTGTGTTGCCGGGGCTAGAGTGCCGTGGCGTCAGCCTAGCTCACAGCAACCTCACACTCCTGGGCTCAAGCGATCCTCCTGCCTCAGCCTCCCGAGTAGCTGGGACTACAGGTATGCGCCACCATGCCCGGCTAATTTTTTCTATATATTTTTAGTTGTCCAGCTAATTTCTTTCTATTTTTTCAGTAGAGACGGTGTCTTGCTCTTACTTGGGCTGGTCTCAAACTCCTGAGCTCAAGCGATCCTCCCGCCTCAGCCTCCCAGAGTGCATTCCGAATTTTTTAAACAAGTTTCCGTGTGGAATGTTTCATGTGCAGCAAGCATTAGATGCATAATAATCTTACCCACATCTGAGTCTTCAACGAGAAGAGTTGGTCTCATGAATCACCATTCTTGGAAGAAAATACAAATGCCTGGAGTCCCAAGAGTGATAGAAAACATCGACCCCAGGAGTCTACGTTACACTGGTACAGGAATTAACAGACAAAGGCAGGGCTTTGGACTATATGTTGAAGATTCTGAGTTTACGGAAAAAAACATAATTTTCTATCTCCCACATTACCGAGGGAAGTTCCAAAGCATAAAATCAAGTTAAAAGTTAGAAATCATTTTTGACTATGTCACTGATAATTGACATACAAAAGTTATAGGATCTTCTGGATTCGAAAAGCATTTAAAATAGCCTTGTCATTTATCCAAAGGGATTGGCGCAGTTCGAACTGTTCTTGGAATTGGGTTCCTGAGCCAGAGAACTCCTTTATTTGGAGGAAAACGTCAACTACATCCTAATATTAACTCACGATCACGTAACCAAGAAAGCTTGTGCAGGGAATAGAACCTGGATATTATAAATATCCCGTTTCTTTTTTTTCAGGACCTAAAATATATTCCTGCTTGATGACTGGTTTATTTTTCTTTCAAGTTCATTATCTCAGAAGAAGCTCCTCCAAAGTGCTCCTAGCAGATCCCCAAGTCATGTGACTAACCCATACATCTTGTCAACACAGAGACAGAGCCTGGAACAGGGCAGGCGCTCAGTATGTGCTTGTCAAGTAAATGAATGACTCGCAGGTTAAAAGCAAAAAGAAGCAGAGAAAAATATAAAGACTCAAAAAATCAATCCACAGGCCGATAGTTTTCAAAAACCCAATAATAGCAAAATCCTCCATGAGGCCGATGGTCATGTAAAGAGTCTTTTCCTCATGGAAGTTATTCCCCGAATACAGCATCCATCCCACGTAAAAACCCACCTGATGGTTTGAAACACCTGAGGAACCCCAGGGGGATCAGAGATGGATCTCTTCTACCCTGGAAGGAGACGAGCAGCCCTGTGACCCCGCACAACCTCCCAGCTGCCCGGGGACAAGGCCAACATGTGGATCTCAACCTCAAATGCCACGATGAGAGAGAGAATCCGGAGCGTGGCATCTGAGTCCCCTAGCCAGAGACACACCCTGTTTGGGGTCACAGCTGTGCATGCTGTTCTTGGATGGGAGGGACAAGTGAGGGCAAAGTCAGGACTCTGGCTAAGGTCACAGGAGTGAGTTTGGTGGCCAGACAAACTCTGAACAAATTAATCTTTGCCAGAATTAATTTATTCTAAACTGTAAATGCATTTGGTGTCTCCTTGTTCTTATTTTTTCCAACATGCCACACAGCTTGGAGCAATTCACACTTACTGACCCTGTACCTAACATCCACCTGGAATTTACTGATTATAAAGTAATTCAATCAAGAGTTAAAGAACACCAAGTTCACCAAAACCCAATAATAGGCCTTTTACTTAGCTCGCTATAAACATGCTATTTATTCTGAAGTGCAAAGAGGAAAATTTTCAGCACCTTGCATCCATTTCACATGCTTTGTTAGGTTCCTGAACGCCTAGTTAATTGCATTCCTGGGAAGGGTGACATTTCTCGGGCACAGAAAGAACGATATCCACGGCTATTTCCCCAATCACATTTACTACCTGGTGCCAAGAATGTCCAGCTGATGCTCAAGGGAATGTGTTCACCTGAGAGCCCCTTGGATGGCGTGCATTTGTTTTATGCTGATTATGTTGAGCAGAGTTCTATCGGACACATAGTCCAACAACTCTTAAGCAAATTCTGTTCTCCTAGTCTAACACACGGCTTGCAGTATTTCACCTGCATGAAAGTGGGGAAACCTATGCGTCAATAGTGGCTCTAATATCCACGATTGGCATATTGCTGTGTTGCTTATTAAAAAGAAAAATAAAAGATGATCACATCTGTGCTAAAATTTTGCCTTACAAAGCTCTTACAAAAGTTCTCCACTTTGAATCTGCAACAAAATCATAGTAGAAAGTGATACTTAGAAGGTAAAGTACTAAATTCACTCACATGGGAAATTATTCTGAGAAATTTTATTAGACGTATCAGTTCTTTTTTTTTAAAATATGCACGTCTATTTTATTTTCATTAGAAAAATATTATCTATATAAAATTTTGGTCTACTTCCTTCTCTACCATTCATATTTAAATACTTTAATTTTATGCAACTAAAAGAATCACAAATCTGACATGAAAACTAAATATTTCATATCATTAGTTTGATTAGGTGCTTTTGATTATTTCTCAGAAACAGTAACTCCTCCTTCCTACCTGTTATTTCCCTTTATTTTTATTTATTTGAGTAAATATGTAATGAGTATCTCTTTCCTACATTCAGTCATATCGGTACACATAAGTGTAATTTACACACCAGCAACTGGATGCATTATCTAATCTTCCATTCATGTTCAACCACCCCTGTTATATGGTATTTCCATGATAACGTCAGATATTTTAGTCAAGCTAAAACCTTCTAGTCAAGGCGCTGGTGTTTCTGCCAGCACATGTTAAACATGGGAAAATGATCATAATCATAAGCACTGCCCACCTGAACAGAAATAGTTTTATCACAGACTTCTATCTACAATTCAGAGGTGGAGCTGTACCGAGATTTTTATTTCCTACGTCCATTTTAGTCTTCGAGCTACTACTCCATCTTTTTTTTCACTTTGAAATTATTCCAAACTCACAGAAAAGTTGCAAATAAACTTCGAAATATTCTTAATCCAGGTTCGCCACCTTTTTTTTATTGTTTCTATTTCTTTATCAAACTTCTCATTTTGTTCATGTATTCTTCTCCAGATTTCTTCCTTTTTTTCTTTTTTTGAGACAGAGTCTCACTCTGTTGCCCTAGCTAGAGTGCCGTGTCATCATCTTAGCTCACAGCAACCTCAAACTCCTGGGCTCAAGTGATCCTCCTGCCTCAGCCTCCCAAGCAGCTGGGACTACAGGCATGCACCACCATGCCTGGCTAAATTTTTTTTCTATATATTTTTAGTTGTCCAGCCAATTTCTTTCTGTTTTTAGTAGAGACGGGGTCTCGCTCTTGTTCAGACTGGTCTCAAACTCCTGAGCTCGAACAATCCACCCACCTCGGCCTCCCAGGGTGCTGGGATTACAGGCGTGAGCCACCACGCCTGGCCTCATTTCATTTTCTATTTCTATATTCTTGAAGTTCACTGAACTTCTTCAAAAGGATTACTCTTAATTCTTTATCAGTCATTTTTATAGATCTTCCTTTCTTCACAGTCTATTATTGGAGCTTTATTAGTTTTTGGAGGTGTGATTTCCTGATTTTTTATAATCCTTGTGTGCCCGAGTTTGTGTCTGTGTATTCGAGGAGACAGCCACCTCTTCTAGCCTTCACAGGTGTTCTTTGGCAAGGATAGACCTTCACTACTTAGTTTAGCCTGTGATTCTGGACAGGCCAGCTGGTAATGACCCCAGGGAGGCAGAGCTTGCTGTCAGTTTCTCTGGTTGGCTGGGCCACTGCCTTTGCTCTGAGGTTGTGTGGCTCTGCTGTCCAGTGGGACCGCTGGCTGGCTCTGCTATCAGGTGGAGCCAATGGCCGGGCAATGCGATGGCCTCTGATCAGGCCAGGTCACAGGGTATACTCCCCGGCCAGGCAGTGCTGCTATTTGGGTTCTCAGTTGGGCAGGGCTGCAGGGTGGGTTTCGATGTTAGGTAGAGTCACGGCTTGGGACAAATGGGACCAGAGGCTGCAACCCACAGAACTGCGCTGCAGAGGATTGCCTCCCTGCCTGGGCTGGGCCAAACCACTTTTTGGCCCCCCTGTAAGGAAGGTCTAAGCCGTGTGTTCTGCAGACACGCACTGTGGTGGGTGGGCGTCTCCCTGACTCGGCAGGGCCTTGCAGTGGGCTCTGAGGCTGGGCGTGGAGTCTGGACATCTGGAGACTCAAGCCAGGTTGGACCTCCCACCATTCTTCTGAAAGTTACCCGCTCGGCTTTGCAGGTGGGCTATGCTGCTGCCTGGTACCTCTGACTGGGCGCCACAACTGGCAGGAACAGAGCCACCGAGACCTGTACACTGGTCACCGTGCACTCCGCCTTTGTTTCCACCTGACCCCAGGCAGTCTCGCGAGGCCATTAGCCCCACGTGCCCTAGGAGGCAAGACTGGAGTGGGCTTCCTGGGCTGCATCTCAGGACGCCAGGGAAGCTGGATGTCTGCCTCTGCTTCTCTTTTCTCACCACGAAAACCATGGGTGCGAGGGGATCCTCTTTGTGGGGCCCTGGGCTGACTTGGGGACAGGAAGGGGCAACGTGGTCAAAATGAGACCACTCCTTTTACCCTTCCGATATGGCTTTTACTCAGTTCTGGGGTCCACACTGGCGTCAGGCTCATTCCCAAGGTTTGGGGTTTTCACAAAGGTGTTTTTGTCATGGATAGCTGTTAATTGAATTTTCTGTTGGGGAGAGTGAAGCCTGGGACCGCCTATTCTCCATCTTGCTGTTGTCAGTCTCCCCTCCTTGTTCTTTCTTTTTTTTATCCTCAATTCATTTGGGTCTTACTTTGTAACACTTTTATAATAGATTTGCTACATTGCTATACTCATCCTTGGTTAATCTCTCTTCTTATGTCTTGTATACCCATCACTTGAAATTTGAAATAGCTAAACAACCATTTATCTTTCCTGAGCTCACTCTCATTTTATTTGAATCACTTCATAGTTTTTAAAAAAATCTCTCTTCATCAGCTATCGTCTCATTTGAGATTCAATTCCACGGGTCGGAAAAATTTTTTTTTGAAATTTTTTTTGTAAAATTTTCCGAAGTCCAGGGCACTTGCCTGACTCTATTCAGGGTTCCCTTTTCTGGCCACGGGAAGAGCTTTGAGCTTTCAACACCTCATGTGCCAAGACCAAGCTAAGGGGCAACACGGGAGCTTTCTCCTGAGCTTCCTACCCGCCCTCTGCACCACCAACTAGCTTTTCCTCGGTCAAAATTAAGTCCAGTTTCACTCGATTTTGATTATGAGGACGATGAGTAATTTATCTCAACAGGGTGGTCCAAGTATCCCGTCTTGACAAATACCTGCCGTGGCGCAATCTGTGCGCCCCTCCATTCGCACCACTGGGCTTCTTCATCGGTAACTCTCTCCTGCAGTCATGTGAGTTCTAACACGGTAGCATTTCAGTCGTCTGTTTATGTTAGGCTTTTAAAATGCAGGGCAATGAAATTTATGACATCTGTAGCAAAGTTTTATAAACTTTTAATGTAAAATAAGTTGATCGAACATAACCTGAAGCTAAACACAAAATTGCCTGCAAGATTTTTTTTAAAAAAAAATCTAAAAAAGAAACTCTAACAATGAATGCTAAAGCAAAAACGGTTAGATCATTAGACAATGCACTCAGTGATGAAGCACCAAAGACAACCAGGCAGGAAAGGAAAGGAAAAGGAAAAAGGAAACAGGAAAAAGGAAAAAAAAAGGAAAAGGAAAGGCAATTATATAAGAAGGGGACATTTGGGAGTTCCAGGCAAGCTATCCATCCACACTAGTCTTCTAATATGCAGATTATGTCTAACCTAAAATTCCTTTTTTCTTTTTAATTAAGAGCCGTTTAGAATGAATAATTTTTCATTCTCCAGCTGTTTGTATTATCATTTCTAGAATATGGTAAACTCAATCTCTCTCTTAAATAAAATATTGTATTTTCTTGGAATTTGCATCTCAGAATTTTTCAGGACTCTTGACACAGCTTTAGAAATCCATTCCATATTCCCAAATGTTCAATATAGAGAGAATATAATCTTTAGCAAGCTGGCTGCCACAACTGCCCCTATTGCGTCCTTGTGACATTGAGAGGCAGGACAGCGGGGTGGGGGCCCAGAACACTAGCGAAATTTCCAGCCATGCCATGGTACGGGAAACCCAAGAAGGGGGTGGGTGAGACTGCAGACGGAGGTCAAGGAGAGTCACCAGAACAGGAGCACCCTCCCTCAGGGACAGTCAGGTGAGATGTGCCCAGCCAGCCAGTCCAGGTGCCCCAGTCAGCATGAGCATATCCCGTGGACGGGGTGGGAGTTAGTGGCATCCTTGGAATAATATGGTGTGAACCAAACTGCATCAGCAGACAGTGCGTAGAGAGAGGTATAGGAAGTCCAGCGTCCAGCTGGGCAATTAGGGGAGATAATGAGAGCAGGGTTCAGACGTGACCTGGGGCAGCTCACCATTGGAAAGGGAAGAGCAGTTGACAGGTAGTCCCCAGGGCTTAATGTAAGGAATGGACAAGCGGCAGAAGGTTGGCAAAGGCGTGCCCAGCGAGCTGGAAGATTTGACTGCTCAGTGCGTGGCCAAAATGACCCTGTGGTGGAGACTGTCAGTGACCTCAGTGCCAAATCATCAGTGACTAGGTCTGGAGAAGCGACAGTTGGATGTGGAACGTCAGCCACCTGGATCACGGAAATGCGGTGCGCACGCTGGGGCTGGGAAGGTGGTTTCAGGGGATGCAGATGGAGGTGAACCAGCTGGAGGTAGCGCACCTGGAGTTGCCGGATGGCGGAGCAGGGCCAGGTGGGAACGCGGCAGGAGGACTCGGAACTGAGCAGTGAGGTCTGGAGACACTGTGTGCACGGGAGATGGTGCTGTGGACAGCAAAGCTTGATCTTAGAGGTGGTCCGATAGAGCCAAAGTTTCAGGTCTCGTCCATCACGGATGGCGGCCAAGCGCAACTGAGGCTCGAAGCGTTGCCAGGAGCTGCTGGCTGTAGAAACAGTGCAAAAGAAAGCTCAGTTGGAACCTTCCCTTTATGAAATTAATAAAGGGCCACAAAGTGGGAACTGTGGTAGAGAAATGTATATATAACCAGCCGTTGTTTCCTCGCCTGCTTTCCTGTAAGTGCTCACCACTCAGGAGTCTCACAGCTGATGGTCATGAAGACTCTCAGCTGTCTTCATTGCTCCCGTAGATAGCACCACCCTTGTGAAGCTCAAGGCTAGTGTCTGAGAGATGTTCTGGGCCCCTCACTCTGGTGGAGCAGCTGACCCACCCAGACCAGTGGCCCAGACCGAGGAACTGACTCAACTTGTCTTATAACCCCCACCTGAATCAGTAAAGAAGACAATTTCTACACCCCTACGATTCCTCCCAGAGCCCAGCCAACCATCAGACCCAATGACCTAGCCCTGTGCTCACTAAACTATCTTTAAAGATCCTTTCTCCCAAATTCTTGGGGAGACGGATTTGAAAACTCCCCCCATCTCCTCTCATGGCGCCTGCGACATTAAGCTCTTTCTCTGCTATAACTCTTGCTGCCTTCCTCTTGAGGAAGGCTACAAGCCCACACTTTGGTCTTCTGGGATTGGAGTCTCGAGCCTGCAGCTCTCCCAGGCTGGCATTGCACACGGGTAGCTCTACAGCTCTGGGTCTTAAGGGCTGTCCCACCCCTGCAGCTCCCCCAGACATTGCTCAATAGGGGTTCTCTGCAGTGGCCCCGCCCCTGCAACGTGTCCGCCTAGGCCCCCAGGCTGTTCAGTACAGCCTTTGAAACCCAGGTGAAGGCTACCAAGCTTCCACAGCTCTTGCGCTCTGCACGCTTGCAGAATTAGCACCATGTGGATGCTGACAAGGTTTATGCCTTGATTCTTCCAGAATTTTGGGTGAAGCCACACCTGGGGCCATTTGAGCCACAGCTGGGTGGCCAATGAGCGCTCTGCCGGGATGCAGGGAGCACAGTCCCCAGGCAGCCCTGGGCAGAGAGCCTGTGGAGGAAGCCCCAGGCCTGATCCTCAAAACCATTCTGCTCTCCTTGGCAGGTGGGCCTGTGGGGGGAGGGGCAGCATTCAGATCCCTGAATGCCTTCGGGGCCTTTCCCCACTGCCTGGGGAGCAGCACCTGGCTCTCTTCCTTCCCCCCTAATCTCTTTAGCCAGAGTTTGTTTGGCCACGCCCTAACACGCTTCTTCCTTACTTGACTGCAAATTTTCCAAATTTTAATGTTTTGTTTCCTTTTTAATTATATAAATTCTGTCTTTAAATTATCCCTTTGCTCCCAAATCTCATTCTAAGCACCGTGAAAAGGAAAAAGAAATGCGTCAGAGTATATCCAGGGTTCAGTACTATCCGCGGTGTTACACGTCCACTGGGGGGATTGGAATGTGTCCCCCACAGAGAAAGGTGGACGACTGTACCTCTTTGCGGACTTCCGTGGTGTCTGGGTGCCTTCCTCCTCAGCCAAGCTGGTAGTGGAGGTGGCCGATGCTTTCTTAACTGCACCTGGTGGTTACTGGCGATGTCTTTGTCGCAGCTGGTGGTAATCCCGGCACTCCGGGTGGGCCGGTCGCAGGGGTGCGATGCTGAGGGGAGCCCACGGAGCTTGGGCGTGTTGCCCACAGCGCTGCCATCAGCACCCAGTAGGCACCGTGGGTGAGGTACCCCTCTTCCGAAGCAGCGCCATCTCCTTGGGGGGCTCAGAGGAACGCGGATAGCAGCGATGCTTTGGGTGATTTGGTAACTTCGCTGGTGGCATCAATCTAGGGGTCTATCATAGGATTCCCTTCTCATTCCTCCACAGGCGGACAACAACACACACACTTTCTGCAGATAAGCTTCACCTGAGCCTTCCTGGTCCGTGGCGTCACCATGCCAGGACCCCTTGGGAGGGGGGGCTTCCCTTCCCAGCAGGGTCTGGACCCACCAGCTGGCGGCTGGCTCTCCAAGCCGCGGTGTCCCCTAACCCCACGCTGCCTAGGTACCATGCTCCTCCTGGGAACCTGACCCCCTTCCAGGGGGGCTGGGGCGGGGTCTTCAGAGCAATTTTGGCTGCTTTGACCTGCGGGCAACCTCGGCGGCAGAGGCACAGGCAAAGTGCAGGTAGAAGGCGGTCGTGGGTCCGAAAGCGGAACCACGAGGCTTGCTGTGGAGCTGCCACAGGGCGTCACCCCATTTCTTGAGCAGAACCAGTCCCCAGTCACTCTCTCCTGATTCTCGCATAGAAACAGCATTGTTGGACACCTGGGTCCCATCCTCACGGCCGCTGTCATGTCCAGGGCTCTCAGGTGGTCCTACAAAACCAGCTTCCCACGGGCTCACTTCTCCCCTTCGGTTGATTCTTGTCCAAGACGAGTCTCAGATGCTGTCTGGGCTCCAGCGGTTTCCTCTGGTGGCGGCTGTTATTAATGCAGGAGGGGGTGGCAGGGGGCAGGTGACCGCCTGACCGGGAGGGTGTCCACCCGGAGACCACACTCGGAGTTTGGGGGATCCTTCCTCTTTATTACACCTGTATTCAGTCCAGGTGAGTTTCCAGGTGTTTCTTTCATAAAGGGAGTTTCAGTGATTCTTGTAAGGTTAAGCTTTGTTCCAGGGCTTACGAAAGCTGCATCTCTGCAGAGGTGGCCTTGTTCCCTGGAAACCCCTGGGCCAGAGTCAGAATCCCAGGCCAGGCTGCGTCATGCTGCTCAGTGACATGTAACATCAGCCCCACCAGACGCGGGAGTGGACCCCAGAGCCACGGTTAATCTCGCAGCCACGACGTCTCTTGCAGTACGCTGCAGCTACGAATAGTCTTTTTCAAAAACCCGAACTTTATTTAGGAAGCTTCTTTCCTATGTATTCATGTGACTCACTCCAATTCAATTTCTCTGATGTTTTTAACCTAGAAAAAGAGTTTGGCCAAATGAATCCATTGAAGCTTCTCTTTCAAAATCCTCAAATATCCTTTGGGGACCTAAAAGAGACTTCAAAGGGCAGGCCTGCTTTTTATCCAGAGGGTCACAGTATAATGTGGCAAAAGACAAACAGCTTCGTGTGTGGTCCTTTGGCTACCTGTCCGTCTTCTGATAGAGGAGGAGGAAAAAGCTAAAATGGGCCGGGCACGGTGGCTCACGCCTGTAATCCTAGCTCTCTGGGAGGCCGAGGCGGGCGGATTGTTTGAGCTCAGGAGTTCGAAACCAGCCTGAGCAAGAGCGAGACCTCGTCTCTACTAAAAATAGAAAGAAATTAATTGGACAACTAAA